>VWYK01114647.1:74851-107507 GCA_013399775.1 Semnornis frantzii | reverse complement strand
CAAGAAGTGCCAGATATCTGCTAGGCAATCCATAGTCAAATGATTTGCTGACTTGGGGGTTAAATAAAAATTTAAAGTACATCAGAGATGTAACAACCTTCCAAATTTGCTTGTATCCCTTTGTATCTATGAATGGAGTTAATTTCTTGTAAGTATGCCTTCCTATCCATTATAACAACATTGCTTAGTACTTAAAAGGTTGATGGTAGCTACAGGTTTCTTGTTTTGCCTGTGTAATACAGTTACATAGCAGCATGTAACATCCAATTTACTGTATACAACTTCTTGTTTTTTTCAGCTGTCTACAGTTAATGGTTTTGTTGCTGGTAATTTAAGTTATACTGAGGAAGATGGTACAAAAGTGAATTGTACCTGCGGTGCAACAGTATGTATTACAAAACAGTAACACCAACTTGTAGCATCTACCCTTGCATGACATCCTGCACTTCTTGTAGCTCAGGTTACTGTATACATTTGTTATACAGATCTGTGCACGTGGCAGATTGAGACATTACAATATGGATGAAAAAAGAGAGGTAAAAAGTGTTGCTCGACTGCATTGCAGTTCGGGAGCTCAGCTGTGTACTTAACCAGGAGTACATCCCTTGTATATGGTTTAAGCACTACCTTCTACCATGGGACCCTTGTTGGGGAAAACATATGTATTATGTGTTGTGGATTTTATATTACAATCTTCTGTCAAAGAAGTAGTCTGAATCAAAGGAGCCTGGACACTCTGAACATACTTTGTTTCTGTCACAACAGACTGATTTCTTGCAGAGTAATTAAGAAAACAGGTTTCACAGACTCAGTGAGCTGCTTCTATGACACTGAGCAAATTCTTCCAGTAGCAACAGCACATGTGAGAGACAGAGCTTAGCCTTTGTAATTACAGACAGGAATCTCCTTCTGGACCCCATCATTTACAGAAGATTAATGATGATACTCTTATCAGCGTAAGAGCTGATACTATCTTCATGTGCCCAGCACTGTACAACCAAAGGTATACAGTATCATGCTGGATGATTTCAGCATCAGCACTCATACAGAAATTCCAGACATTAGAAGGGTTTGTAGTTTCAACTTGTTTTATCAAAGGTGATACTGAGCTAAAGAGAACTTTATAACCATGGTTTTATAATAATCAAGGCTTGAGAAGATGAGATTCAACTAATTTATTCCTGAAAGATTTCATAAAACTGTGCAGAATGTGCAGAATATGAAAGTGAGGACAAAATTCAGACTTGATTGATGATTTCCTGGAAAATGTGTTCACTGTAAGCCAAAAATCAGTAATTTCAAATTGGAAAGATAACCATAGCTGCCTTCTATACTGTGAGTAGTGTAAAGTCCTCTGTTATTAATGCTCTTCTACATCTCTTCATATTTTTATTTGTTGAGCTGTTCCACCCTGGCACCAGAGGTGGTTTAGCAGTGAGAAGTAAAACCAGACCACACATTTCAATATATACATATTCTTTTGCCAAGTTCTTCCTCCAGTTTCTGTTTTCTCATACATATGTTTGCCAGATTGAGCCAATCCTAATATGAGAAGTAAAGTAAACATTACTATGTCTTCAAACTGTAGGTCAAAAATACTTATAAAACCAGGTTATAGGTTAATAAAAGAAAGGATTTAGTGGTCTTCCAAAAAGTATACTGAAATGATTGAAGCCTGTACTAAACTTGCAATCTTCACATCAAGCTGCCTTTTTTTTTCTGGCTAGGACATAAAAGATTAATCAGGACATTGTTCTCACTGTAATGTCCATCTGATGAACAATATTCTGCAACAGCAGTACAAACTCTTTTGTAAAGTATCTTTCTGTAACAGGAGGATTCCTACAAAACCATAAAATAGAGCAGGATATGAATGGTTGCTTAAACTTATACAGAGGTGAAATGTCAAGATTGATCATGTATATAGAAGATGAATTATTGTTTCAGGATGGAATTGTGTCCCTCATTACCTAATGTTGTTATTTTAAAATATATCATTTTCTCTATTTAAAATGATTAATCTCATTTTTGTTGTTTTAGGCAGTCACTGTGCCATCTAATGTTCAAGGAATTAAAAGTATCCTTTGAGCAAGAACTCTTGTTGTAGACTGAAAAAATAAAGTAAAAACAAAAAATATTCCAAGTTAAACAATGTTCTGGTAGTTTTTTTCTTTGCCTGTTGGCTCTGAAGTTTAGTCATGAACACTGCTTTTGGCTCTAGAACAGGTATTTTAAAGCATTTAGGTTTAATTGATTGGTGCAATGGATCATTTTACATGCAGCCAGCCTTAACAAAAAAGATTTAATCTCACATGCCAAATTTATGTTAATCGTAGAAAAAGATGCAACTTTTCAGAGACTGCTGGATGATGACTTCTGCAATAGAATGTCCCCATGTATAATGATTACGGTATGTATCCTGCATTACATGTTGCATAGCTAGACATAAGAATTGAAACAATACTTTAGCATTGTAGTACTACCCAAACTTGATCAGAAGACTGTAAGAAAATTAGTATAAAACATGTCTAACAATATTTAAAAAAAATTATTATCTCTATAGAGAGATAAGCCATGCATTCTAAAGATGCATTTTCTCCAAACATCTCCTTAGAACTTGGTAGCTTACCAGTTTCATGTGCTGCTGCAGAGTAGCTGCCTAAATCATTCTCAGAAAGGCTCAGCTGTTGAGTAATCTTTGGCTGTTGAGTAACCTTTGGTCCTTCAATGAACCCAAATTAGACAGAGTTGGCTGGTTTTAGACTGTACTGAAAGAGCTATGGAGCCTGGAGAGTTAATAGGAATATACATAGCTGCTTGTTCTGGGACAGATTTGGCCCACAATGAGGTAAAAATATATCCCCATACCTACAGGAGAGAAGCATTTGTACTGTGCTGTGTACTGCCCAGTCAGTCACTCATAGCAAGAACTTGTCTGGTTGTATTGGGTTGATAGCTGGACTTTGATGATCTTACAGGTATTTTCCAACATTAATAATTCTACGATTCTATGTTGTTTCATTAGGGACATACCTAGCTCCAAGGAGAAAAAAGTGGCCTTCTTACACCAGTTTATACAGATGCCTGGGTACATTTGTGTATCAGCTCCCAGACCTTACAAATTAACTCCTTCACTACGGAGATGCTGCTGCTGCTACAGTGCCTGTAATCCAGTACATCCACTGCGCTGCAGCCCAGCACATTCCTGCTTCCCTCGTCGCAGAGCCAAACAGGAGCATAGAACTTTTCCTGCAAAATAGCTGCTGCAGATATACTTCTGCGAGCATTTTGTTTGCCTGCTTGCTTTTAAATGGCCAGTGTAAACAAATATGTAGCCAGATGCTGTTTTAATTAGTTTTAAATTGTCTGTTTTTACTTTGTTTCCGTAGGGCAAAGGCATACCAGACCTTAATACACGACTTTTTGTCAGGAAGCTGTGGGATTCTTTTCAAATCCCTATTTTCACCCTTATGGATGCAGATCCACATGGTAAATGTGTAGAGGTTTGATGACATAAGAGGAAAGCAAAATTTATATAGATTGTCTTTTTTTACTTCATCACTGAATATACTCCTACCCTCTGCAATGATTTGCTGTGTTTCAAGGTACTAAAAAGAATCTCACTTTGTATCTAAAAAAGAAAAAAGAAAACAAATTATGGAATTTGTAGTTCAGATGAGAGAGAGATTTGGAAAGTAAAAATCAGGATGAGGATAATGGCATTTTATGATACACTACCTGATTCCACTGGTGTTAATGGCAGTGAGGCACTTGACCACTTCTAAGCATCAGGAGGGTCCAGGTCTGTCTTTAGAGAGTTAAATACCGTTCAAAGTATTGCTCTGCCAAGAATTCCAGCTATTGGCTATTAGACATATATTTTGTTCATTTTGTAAGATAAAAGGAAATAACAGGAACTTTGTAAACATTGCTCAGTTTTAGCATAAAGCAAACTCTTTAACTACATTACTATCCTTAGGCCAGACAGACCTCAAGAAAATAGTACACAGCTTTATAGAGTAGTTCACAGAGATTTATAATAATAATACAGAACTCATGTCAACAGTTTACAATATTGAAAGCTGGAAACTACAAGTCCAATAGAGAAGTCATACAGTTAATCCTAAAACAAGGCCATTCTATAACATCAGTGGCAGGTCAGAAATTTCCCTCATATCATGAGGGATTCTACGTATGTGGGTGTGTATACCTGAGTTTCCATTCTGAGTATGAATTCAATCTTCTATGCATCTACACTGATCCTGCCTGAAATTAGGGAGATCACTGAAAAATGAGAAGCCAGCTGCTCAGAGCAACAGTATTAAGAGATATGGGTTAGACAGGATAACAGAAACATTTTGTGACAGATGTTTGACAATGTTTTAAAAAGCTGATTATCTCTGGTTTTGAACTGACTGTGCACCGACTGTGTGAAACATTTAGCTCTATAAAGGTGACATATTTTGCTCATATTCTGATTATTTTGACATATTTAGAAAACAATTGTAAACCATAAAGAGCCTTTCTAATCAAAAAGACACAACTATTACACAGTCTTCTTGAACATGCCCAGATAGACAGGCACTTGATATTTGGTATTCTGCAACCTAGGTGTGGAAATAATGTGCATCTACAAATATGGATCTGTGGTGAGTATAGTTTTCCTACTTCAAATACATAGTTGAAGCCGGAATGTCTGAAACGTTATGGCCTTTGATACAATGGTTACTGCCTTTATCATTTTGTTTCAACACAAAGTTTTTAGGCCTTGTGTTATCTGCAGAAACAGCTAGTTCTTGGAAGAAAACAGAAGCTGCTAACAGTGACAAGCGTTTAATTTATCTGTACTTCAGTTTTTAACCTGCTGCAAAGGCAGTCCAAGTAGCAGTGTTCTCCATTTTACTGTGTTTCTGCCTTAGAAGAGAATGGAAGGCTGGAGGGACCTTGGGAAGAGGAGGACGTAACTTGTGAGATGGGTGATTCTTCACAAAATCATGTGGAATGGCTTTAAGCTTGAGGGTAGATTTACTTAGATATTAGGAAGAAATTCTTCGTAGTGGAGGGTGGTGAGACACTCGAACAGGTTGCCCAGGGAGATTGATTCTAAAAGCAACTTGACAAAATCACCACCACCACTTCTGGCACAGAAAGTTGGAAAGCAGGGAGAGTATTTTGGGAAGTATCATTAATTTTTTATTTCCTGGTACACTTTCCCCTGATGTATTTACTGTAGCTATGACACTGGAGCAGATGAACCTTAGTTTGGGCTATTTTTATACATTGTGGTATTCTAGCAGAGAATAGCAGACATTTTCAGATATTCAGACTAGACCAGCCTATACTAGATTAGTCTAGAATCTGTCAGAGGCTGAAGGGTTCAAATCTTAGCACAGGAAGGGCTTCTGGCAAGGGGATGTGGGAAGCTTCATTTGCACTGTTCTGCTTTCCCATTCAGATTGTGGAAAATACACCAGGATCTTTGTAGTAAGATTTGGCCATGACCCCAGAAGACATGTATCTCAAATAATTCAACTAAAAGTCACTGTATGTTTTAGCTGACTCTTTTTATTTCAGTCAATGTCTTTTGAGGCTCATCATCTCACCGTTCCATCTATTAAGTGGCTTGGTCTCCTTCCTTCTGATCTTGAGAGGTTAGTTATTTTCCCAAAATTAACAGATGTATTCTTCTGTTCCACAGACAGCAAATACAGTCTGACTTCATGTAGTAAAAGACAACTGACATTTACATCCATTATTACTTTTATACATTATTTCAGCTTAATATAATAAATTGGAATAAATATTTCAGTATATAAGAAAATTTAACAACTTTATTTTCCTTTCAGATTAAATATACACAAAGATGTCTTGATTCCATTTACAAAGCAAGATCAAAATAAGTTAGCAAGTTTACAAAAGAGACCTTACATTGCTTGTCAGCCCATGTGGAAAAAAGAAGTACGTATAAACCTATTGTTTTCTATTTCTCACTCCCCACAGGACAAATCTGCAACTCCGTTCCTCTCTGTGAGGACACAGGCCACAACTAGCATCATTTTAAGTCTTCTTGCTTTTAGTCATCTGATGATCATATGGCATTTTACTACTTTCCTA
The DNA here is from genome assembly GCA_013399775.1 of Semnornis frantzii. Taxonomy (NCBI): domain Eukaryota; kingdom Metazoa; phylum Chordata; class Aves; order Piciformes; family Ramphastidae; genus Semnornis; species Semnornis frantzii. The sequence goes on along the minus strand of VWYK01114647.1, from coordinate 101,393 downwards.
GATATTCCAAAATACATTGGGGAATGCTTATTTTACTCAGTACTAGCCCTCTGATCCTATCTGTAGCTTTTAGAGCCTATATCTCAGTTCAGGCTTCTATTGGGTGAAATAGTTAGAATGGAAGAAAAGGTGTTGGGTACCTTCTCCTGCCTCTTTGTACTCACCTCATAAACTGTTTGTGTTGCTGTGTGGTGCATGCTAAAGAAGATAGGATGACACAATAAAATGACTCTCAGCTCAGGGATAGAGATTTTGCAGCACCATTCCAGTAACATTAATTTCACCCTTCGACATGCACATCCAACGGGGGTAATTTTTACTAAATTACCTGACCCTGGCCCAGGCTGTTAGAACATGACACATTTATTTGTTCCTTTTCAGCTGGAAATAATGGCAGCATCCAAACTGAAGGCTGAAATCCAGGTCTTAACTTCTCTTTCATCACATTACCTTTCCAGAGTCTATTTACCAAACAAACTGCAGTTTGGTGGATGGATATGAATGTGTTTGCAAATTAAATGGTTTTCTTAGTACTCATTTATTTTGTTGACTGCTCTTGTAGACAAGAGTAGCCTGTGTCAGCTTGTTAGGTTTATCACTGTATCTAGTTTATCATTATCTCATTTTCCTTTCAAACCTAGATTGCGATTTTACAGAATTCTGTTGCTTCCACACTGTAATGATGCCAAATGCAGTGGTACACACACTAAAAGATAATGACACAGGTTATTTCTGGCCAGAAAATATTAAGTTCAAAAATGTATAACAGAATTGCTTTGCTCTCTGTTTTAAAGCACAAGATGATGCTGTACCAACCTTTTTAGTTTTGAAGAGGGTGGGTAAGACTTTGTTAACAATTTAGTGCACGTGCCTCCTTTGGAAATTATTCTAAGTTACAGCATTGTGGCCATTTTGTGTTCGCTGTAAATTCAGACTGAAAAGTCTCAGATAATTCTTTATTGCCACATTATCTCAGGCAGCTATAAATGTTCCAGCAACTGAATTGCTATTTGTCTTCAATGAACAAGCAAGCAGATGTTACTGATTAAGAACTTAATAAACCATCCTGTTAATGATACACATCATAAGAGAATCCCTTGTTCATTTTATTTAGTTGGCTCTAAAACTAAAGGAGCAGGAAACCGTGGGTTAAAAAAAAGTGTACAATTTTATATAAGGAAACCAGACTGACTGCATAGAAAATACTTCCAAATTATCCATGCAGTCATCAGCATTTCAGTAGACCTTTTAATTACCATTCCACCAGTACTAAATTCAAACAGAATTAAAATCCCTTTTTATTTACTGTACAGTAGCAGTGATAATTTCTAGTGTCCAGGTGCACAATTTAGATCCGGAGGGAACACCAGGCCACTCCCATCAGCAGGTGTAACAGCAAGGGGTAGAGTCCTGACGGCAGGAAGGTCAGATCAACACAGAATTTCTGGCTGGCCTTAAGAGAGGCTTCATTTTCACGAGTGAGGGAGCAATGACCTGAGGGAGAGAGTAAGCTTTCGAGGAACTTAGGATCGTATTGTACCGGAGGCCGACATTATGTTGAAGTCAACTCGGTGAAGCTTCCCCACGTTCCAGCAGTTAAGACCTGAGGGGACCAAGCGTGCTTTGACCTGCCTGATCGCTCCTACTCCCTCGGCGTCAGGAAAACCACTTGTCCGCAGTCTCTACGGCAGCGCCACAAGCGTCACTGCTCAGCTGATGGCACTCCTCACAGCGCGGGAGAACAAACCGCACTGAATCCTTTTTGCTTAACGGCAGCGCCGCGGAGCTCTCCAGCAGGCCGACCACAGCCCAGCGAGCACGCGTAGAGACCTGCCCGGCTAGGCTCCTCAAAGCCGGTAGCCAGCCAGCACGACGCTTCAGGTCGAGCGCGGCGACAACCGCCGAGCCACCCTCGCCTCGCCGCGCCTCCGCGCGCGCGCTGCCCTGCCCTGCCCGGTCAGTGCGCAGGCGCCGCCACCGCCCCGCTGGACACGGCGCATGCGCAGAGAGACGTGGCCTGTTCCGCACCGGAGCGGCGTTAACTGCTGGGCCGTGTCGTTGGAAGCAGGGAGCTGGGGCAGGCTCATCATACGGGTGAGTGAGGGTCGACGCTAAGGCGCACCCTGTGCGTTTGAACGCCCTCTCTTCGCTCGTGTCCCCAGCCCTGCGCCAGCGGCCCCCTTCCGTCCTCCCCAGACGGCCGCACCCCTCAGTTCTCCTGGCAGGGAAGCGGGACCCACGCGAAACGGCGCATACTCGCCTGCTGGGCATCGTGGCTGCAGGCAGACACAGGGCTAGGGCTTGTGCCGGAGTGGGGGGCACCGCCAGGGAGGCTGTGCTGTGGCTCCTGCAGCCCAGTGGTGTCGGGAGAGTGTCGAGGGCCATGGCAGGGGAGTTAGCTCGGGTAGGGGACCACCAGAGAGGGATGCCTGATAGCAGTGGCAGGTTTGCCTTCCGGGAAACGTCATAGATCCAATTGCAACGAGGAATGCCACTGGTAAAAAAAAAAAAAAAAAAAGGTCTGTTTTTGTATCTCTGAGTGCCTCCTAGATGGGGCGAGGGATGTGCTGGTGTGGTGAGACACCCCAGGGCTGCTTGAGGCTCCTGCAGTGCTCAGTAAGCCTTTTCCTCGTTTGCAGGGCAGAGATGAGTCTGTTTGGATCAACATCGGGGTTTGCTACTGGTGGTACCAGCATGTTTGGCAGTACCACTGCAGATAACCACAATCCAATGAAGGTATGTGTCTTAGCCCCAGTGGCAGCTGCTGTTCTGCTGTGGTTTAATGTCTTAGAACCGTATCTACTGAATAATTTTGTACAAGTAAGAGAATATTAGTGCACAACTTGCAAATGTGGCTAATTTTATTTTGTTTTCTGTTCTTTAAGGATATCGAAGTAACATCTCCACCTGATGACAGCATATCTTGTTTAGCATTTAGCCCATCAATATTGCCGATTAATTTCCTTATTGCAGGATCGTGGGCAAATGATGTAAGTACTTGCAGTCAGACCTACAGATGAATAAAATAGGAGGATGGGGGCCTGAAGTGCTAAATCTGATCCTGAAAATTTGTGCCAGGGGACCTGAAAGTTCCTACAACCTTACTGAAGTTTGTTTAATTTAAAGTTTGGGATCCCATCTCACACAAACAGGGAGGGAAGACAAATATGAGTGCATTTTTAAACTGGGCTATTGGTCTGCAGCAGGCAGCCTCTTCTTATCTGACAGTGAAGGGTTCTTCAGGAGAGCACTGGGAGGTGTTACGTGATTATCATAAAATTCTTCTGAGGTGGGATGAAGTGGAGTTTGAGTTCTGGCTGTACAGACAAAAGGAACATAAGAAAAATAAGCTTTCAGTAGTTCTGAAAAGAAGCTTGTTTACAGTCATACTTCTTATTGAATAAACTAAAACTGGGATCTTCCAGCAAAGACAGATAAGTATAAGTTAAGAAGTAAGAACTTAGAAGTTCTTAGTGTCAGTATGTTATGTCTGTATTAATGTGTTCTATCTGTATATGCATCTCCTGTAACAGGTTCGCTGCTGGGAAGTTCAGGATAATGGACAGACAATTCCAAAGGCTCAACAGATGCACACAGGGCCTGTACTAGATGCCTGCTGGAGTGATGTATGTTCACTTTTTAAATAAACAAACTGTAGATATTTTGGCATATGCTTTCCTGACAAACACAAGTGGCACATGCAGGTGCAGTGCCATGGTTATCGAATAGATTTATGCTACCGTAAAGTGGTACTAAGCATGTCAGAGTAGATTGACATGAGCATGAGAAGGATAACAATGAGTTTACAAGCAAGAGTATATTTAAAGCCACAGAATAACTTGCACAATTTTCTCTTTTATGACATGCAGTTGTAAATCAATTCACGTTTTTGTGGTTTTGTCTTGCAATCTCTATATATGTTGCATTACTGTTATGCTGTTACTGGAAGAGAGTAAGACGTGACAGCTTTCTAAAAGGTACTGTGGGATAGAGGTTTTTAATCTCTTGGCCTTATTATTTTAGGATGGGAGTAAAGTATTCACTGCTTCCTGTGATAAAACTGCCAAAATGTGGGATCTCAACAGTAATCAAGCTATTCAGATTGCACAAGTAAGTAAGCAAGCCCCAGCTCTTAAGTATTTTTTTTTCTATTTCTTTATTAGCAAATTAAGCTAGTGTTTAGTGCTTCTGAACTAGATAAGAAGTAGAAGTGGTGAGGTGCTTTTTGTACTTTTGAGATAATGGAATGCACATGACTAGGGAGACCTGCAAAATAATTTGAAAAACTTGTGCAGCTGTTGCCTCTCTTTTAATTGAGAGAACTCTTTCACTGCTGCTGTGATCTCACCAAGTCACTGTGCTGCATTATAGGGGAGAAAATTAATTAAGGAATCATTGAGTTAACTTTCACAACTACCAGCTTTCTGCTGCAGCAGTATCAGGGATTGTAATTTACATTCTTAGTGTAGAAATGTCTGCTCATAGGACGTGTATTTATATGACTAAAATGAGTTACTGGTTAGACAGTTTGAGTCAATGCTTATAATTATTACTTCTTGTATATTATTTGAGGTGATAACATTCAGATTCTTGGCTTTGATTTTTAGATTTGGGTGGTGTAATAAATAAAGGCCTTTCCTCTGTAGCTCTTGTCAGAAGAACCTGGTTTATATATTGGTTTGTAATAATGTCCTGTATTAAACGTTGATTTGTATCAAGATGAATGATACACTTTATTTATAAAGTCTGCTGTGCATAGTTCCTATATCTGCTGTGACCATCTTCCTCTGGCTTGGTAGTAGGAACCATTTTTTTTTTTTTTAATGTGAGTGATTTTACAGCACTAAACAACACAGTAGGGTCATGACCAACATCTGTCCTAACTGCCATGACTAAAATAATTGCTTTTCTTGAGTAGATAAAAGCTGTAAGTATATATTAAAAAATGAAGACCATAAGCAAGAAATGCAGATTGCTCTCTTAGTAAATGTGTGTCTGTCCATTTTTTCTTCAGCATGATGCTCCTGTGAAGACTATTCATTGGATTAAAGCACCAAGTTATAGCTGTGTGATGACAGGAAGCTGGGATAAAACTTTGAAGGTACGATTCTTACCTGGTCAAATGGACACCAGTGTGCTACTAATTTGTATGTGAAAACGTTGATGTGAAATGAAAATATTTTGTTAAACACTAACAGAAAAAACAGATTAACAATACCACCCCAGAGAGTGGCAGTATCCTGGCTAGAGACAAGAATGAAACAGCTGGATACCAACAGTATTCCCTTTAGTAAAGTAATTAAAGTGGTGTATCCTCAAGCAAACCTTTGTTTGTTTTCCTGTTTCCATCAGTTCTGGGATACTCGTTCACCAACACCCATGATGACATTGCAGCTCCCTGAAAGGTGTTACTGTGCAGATGTGGTAAGTCATAATACACAGCAAAGTGTTACGGAGTAGCATTCAATCTCTGTGATTTCTTTTTTTTTTTTTTTAAGCAATAAAATACAAGTTGATCTTAGTCAGGCTCAGGAAAATAGGTATTTGCATACTACAAAAGACACAGTATTATTCTGACATCACAAAACCAAATGAATGAGCACAAGAACTGACCTATCCACGTTTCTGAATGAGTTTGCATTGGAAGGGTCACTTAATAATTAGCTTTTTGGGGTCTTTCGTTTCTCAGTGGCTGGGAAGAACCGATTGGTTTTATTTGAAGGTACGCCCACAAAAGAACTTTGTTTTTCTCTTTGTTCTCTTTCCCTTTCTCTTTTCCCCCCAGAAAATAGCTCCTTTAACTTCTTCAGGGATTTCTGTGAAAAATAGAATGCTGTTCTATGCTATTAACACAAAAGTGTCTTTTGTTTTCCAAACTTAAAACCTTATGCAGGTTCATCCTATGGCTGCAGTGGCCACTGCTGAAAGAGGTCTGATAGTTTATCAGTTGGAGAATCAGCCTTCTGAATTTAGAAGAATAGACTCTCCTCTTAAACACCAGGTAAATGATTATATCTGTATTACAGGCATATTTATGCAGATTGCTGAAATTCAGTTTTGATAAACTGTTCCAAAAGCAAAGTACTTTATCTTGGTATGGCACATCCTGTTTTGCTATTTTTCTGTTGCCGATCATCAGAAGGCTTTAGAAATGTAAAAAGTGTGGCCCAAATTCTTAATAGAATTTGACCTATCTCTTGACCTTGTCTGTGGTTTTGCTGTACTTCTCATTGATGAATGTGATGTTTTGTGTCCCTGTGGAAGATGGACAGCACTCAGGAAATCCGACCTGAAGGCTTCTGTCTAAAATCCTCTGTATCTTTTCTCAAATTTAGCATCGCTGTGTTGCTATTTTTAAAGACAAAGTGAACAAGCCTACTGGATTTGCACTTGGAAGTATCGAAGGAAGAGTAGCTATTCATTATATCAACCCTCCAAATCCGTAAGTGCCATCTGATAAAGCATCCTTTCTTTGTTGCTCAATTTATGATAAGGAAAGTAAAAAGACTTTTTTTTGTTGTTTCCCTTAGGGCAAAAGATAATTTCACTTTTAAATGTCATCGCTCCAATGGAACAAATACATCAGCACCTCAGGATATCTATGCTGTAAGTATTCAGCATATACCGTGAGATCTTTTTATGCAAGGCAATACACACTTGTGAAATGGGCTGTGAATTGTTTGCTCTCCTGGACCTTTTAGCCTTCCTAAAGTTATTAGTTATATGTCTAAAGACCAGTCATAGTCATACATTTAGAGTAAAGACAGAATTTTATACTATCTTGAAAACAAACTCCACATCAACCATTCATCTTGGTGGAGACACTTATTTTTGCTGCTATTGAAGCAATAATTAAATACATTTGGGTAATGGGATTAGTAATTGAATTTTTAGATACTACAAAAGATGATGATACTCTCCTGATTGATTCAGTGGTGTTTTACATGGTGTATTTATGATTCTGCAGGTAAATGGGATAGCATTTCACCCTGTCCATGGTACCCTTGCAACAGTAGGATCTGATGGTAGATTCAGCTTTTGGGATAAAGATGCGCGAACAAAGCTAAAAACATCAGAACAACTTGACCAACCAATATCTGCTTGTTGTTTCAACCACAATGGCAATATATTTGCATATGCTTCCAGTTATGACTGGTCAAAGGTAAGAAAGGATTAGACTCATATTCATACCTACAGCTGACAACTAGGACTGTCCTTCTCAAATGAGGCTGTCATTTCTTTATGAGTAGTAACTGAGTCTAATTTCACAGGCATGCAAGAGAACTTAAAATGGTTCTTTCAGACACCCAAAGAAATTTAACACTGAAGTAGTGTGATTTCAGATTTAGCTTCAGCTGGATAAGCACTGCCATTTTGCAAATGTCAGTGACATGACTCAGGTCATTAGTATTGCTCACACAGATTCTTCTGTGAAGAGTGTTGTGGGGCAGTGTGACACCCTATCAGGTTCCCACAAATGTCTGTGAAAGGGACATCTCTGCTGCTTCTTGAGGTTCTCTTTGACTTAAAAAGCTGTGACTGTGGTTATAAACATTTGAACCAGTGTTTGATATACCTTCTACTAAATTTCCAGCACCATTCCGTGCAGCTTCCTGGTCACACTTACTTACATATTTATCTTTGCAACTTGACTCAACAATAAATCATACTGTAGATGCAAAAGAAACACAACAGGGGGGTAACAAGGTTGAAATGGATCTGATTTCAATGGAATGGCAACTTCCACTAAAAATCTTACTTCCTGTTACAACTAGTGCTTTTAAATTTGACAGTCATACTCCTTGGGGTTGACCAAAATGAATGCAGAAATCACACAAATGAACTTGTCTGCATGCCACAAAGAGCAGCATTTTTATTTACTGCTTTGCTTCTAGTCCTTCATATGCTACTCGAAGCAAGGTAACTTCATTGGATGCTCAGGCAAATGAATTCTTCTTTTCTAAAAGCTTGGAGTAGATGCAGTGATAGATATATACTGAGGTATCCTTCAGATCTGTAAACCAGTATTAAGCAGAAATACCAGTGAGTCCTAAATTTTGTCTCCAGTACCATGTCTGCCAAGTGGAGTTGGTAATTTTCAAGATGTGCATAGGACTTTAATAGCTTGATTAATGTTTACTCTCCCTGATTTGAATACTTGCATATTGAATGAGTAATGTGCATGCAAATAATGTCAATATGCAGAATAATGTATTTGCATCTGCACTTGGGGAACAGAGATACCTCTGCAGTTGCCTGTAGAACTTGAGCTTCACTTTTAAAGAAATATGACCTTATTTAATTTAAAAGATACACAATCAAACTAAGTGACTGCTACACTTTCGTTTCTTCTCTACCTAAAATTATTTTGTAAAAAAAATAATCTTCTCTTCCTCTGCATCTACAGTTTAAAGAGATGTGATTATTCTTGATTTAAAGTTGTTGGTTTTTTTTTTTTTTACCTTAAAAATGGATAAATGTCCCTTGAATTTCACTTCCTGTTCAGAGCTGTGATTACTACCTCACCTGGAGTATTGCATCCAGTTCTGGAGCCCTCATTATAGGAAGGACATGGACCTGATGGAGCAGGTCCAGAGGAGGGCCACAAAAATGATCAGAGGGTTGGGGCACCTTTGCTATGAGGACAGGCTGAGGGAACTGAGGTTGTTCAGTCTGGAGAGAAGGAGGTTCTGGGGGGACATTATAGCAACCTTCCAGTACCCGAAGGGGGCCTACAGGAAGGATGGACAGAAGCTGTTTACAAAGGCCTGCAGTGACAGGATGCGGGGCAATCGATTCAAGCTTGAGAAGAGCAGATCTAGATTGGATGTTAGGAACAAATTCGTCGCTATGAGGGTGGTGGAACACTGGAACAGGTTGCCCAGGGAGGCGGTGGAGATGTTCAAGGTGAGGCTTGACGGGGCCCTGGGTCACCTGATGTAATGGGGAGGTCCCTGCTGACTGCAGGGGGTCAGACTAGACAACCTGTAGAGGTCCCTTCCAGCCCAGACCATCCTATGATTCTACTTGTTAGATTAAAGCGGTTTCTGATCTGCTAGCATTGTCCACTATCTGGTTTTAAAGACTTCAAGATTAAATCTTACTAAACCAAACTAATGGTATATTTATATTATCTTTTAAAAGTAATGCAGATATTTCTTTGAAGAGACTAAATACAGATGATTTCTTATTTTTTAGGGTCATGAATTTTACAATCCACAGAAGAAAAACTACATTTTCCTGCGAAATGCAGCAGAAGAGTTAAAGCCTAGGAATAAGAAGTAGCGAGTATGAGTCTGACTTGTGTTACTCTACTGGTTTTCTGCCATTCCTGCCTCTCCACTGCTCTTCTGCCATTTGTGCCCTGTTGCACCACGGTTCACAGTCAACTGTGGATCACTGACATTTAGCAGGAACTGTATAAATCCCATTAAAAGCATTCTGACTCGCTGGAGAACACTTTTCAAATTAGATATTCTGATGTGTATAAGAAAGAGGGGCTTGTGTTCATATGACTTAACCATTATCTGTTCCACAGCAATAATTAAATTGCAGCAAAATCTAAATCTGGGCTAGACATTCCTGCTTAGAAGTGCAACCATTTGTATCTATGGATTTATTTTGTTAGTACAACATTCAGATGTTAATTCTAATAGTTCTGGAGAAGTTGTATAAATACTGTATTTTTTGTAAGTACTTGAAGAACTGAAAATAATTCTTCTCAAAGGAAGCTTGTTACTACTTCTTATTCAGGGGTTCTTTCATTGCTTTGATTTTCAAAATGGAAATACTGTCTGCTGTATGCCAAGGAGAATTGCCTTGCAAATCGTTTTCCCTCATGGTTTGGCTGAATTTGGTAGATATGTAAGTGGCCAGCAGCAGTGACAGAAACTCATGACAGAAGATGGGTACAGTGCAGATTTTTCTTTTCTGACAACAGGCATGACTTTGGAGCCAACAAGACTCAATGCTGATACTAGTTCAGAGAAATTATCAGTTGTGCCAAGTGGAATATAGTTCAGTAATAGGAGCAAACCACTAAAAGGTTTGTTTTCCTAATGATCAAACCAATGTGTGCAAAATCCTCGTGACCTAAACTGGTTTAAAACTGACAGTTTGGTTCTTTTACATCTCTCTGAAAGTTGGTTCTTTTACATCTCTTAATGTGTTTTTGTCCCTTAACAGGGCTTTACAGACTGAAAAAAAAAATACTCATTTTTGTAGAAAATAATACTGATGAGTTTCATCCTGATCAAAAATGCTGTGAAACAAAACAAGTGAATCTCTTTCTGACTTGAATCTACCACTGTTTACTTTTAACTAGCCAGTTGTATACATGCCAAAGTTCTCTTTTTAGAAGTGAATTAACTGTTGTTTGTTTGGTAATGATTAAATAAGACTGGGGAGTCGCATGTATAGAAATCTCTGTCATCTTATACAAATGCTCTGTAAAACTGTGGTGTAACACTTATGGATTCGTGCTACATTTCAAATAAAATTTTTATTAAATAGGGTTTTTTTTATATATATATATTCAAAAGTTCTTTTATAACAACATGGGCACAGTGGTGTGCTTCACCTCTAAAAGCAGGCTCTTGTCCTTTCACCATAATTCGGATGTGTGTTCTGGAAGTACTTTTCCCTCCGGCTGCTTGAGCTGGAAGTCTAATGCCTTTTCCAGTTGCTGTTTCATTGCAAATGATCCTATGGTTTTGCACCAGAGAATTAAGAGGAGTGGTGTGAAGCCTTTCAGTTTTATGAGGGTGAATCACCTCAGCAGCCAGACACCAGGCAACTTATCTATTACAAATGAATCAAACTATCTCAAAACCCTGTAGCCTACTGGTCCTTTAACTTCAGACTCCTCACACAGTTGAGGTTTTTTTTTGGGGGGGGAGGTGTATTTCTCGGTTGGTATAGTTATGCAATTGAGGAAAGTCAATGCAATACACTTTGCTACTGTTTAGAGATGTTTTTTTCTGGCTTCTATTTCTCAAGTAAGTTTCTTTCCTCCTGCTGCTGTGTTTCACTCGGGTTTAGATCTCACCTTTCTTTTTTTTCTTTTGAGATGGAAAAGAGTTCCCAGCAAATACATCAATAGCTGGTAGTTTACTCAAAAATGTCTTGGTTTTGTTGAATTTTACTTCTAAAGATTGTTGTTATACTAAAATGTTTGGTTATCAGTACATTTTTTTTCCCTAGTCTTCTCGGGTGAATGCCATTAAGTAACTGCAAGCTAAAGATTCACTCTGTATGATCATCAGTGGTCAAAAAAAAAGGTAAATTATCTCTTACATGCAGAACTCTGGTGTAGACAAAAGAATGGAATGTATCATCTGCTTCTTGTTTAAAAAATTCTGCTTCTTTAAATACTTAATGCAAATGGGTGATGAGAAAACAGGTCCACTCTGGTTCAGCAGGTATGTTTCTACTGGATTCAGTGAGGTTGCAACAACTTGGGTGGATACTGACTGGTCAAAACCTATTTTCATTAATAAGGCAGCACTGGTAAGTCTCCTGTTTGGTAAATCAATAATACCGAGTCCTTACTCTTCTGTTGGAATTAATTTCTTTTTACCTGTCAGGTTTCAGGATTGAGTCATCACATTTGTTCAGCCTACTCTTTCAAGGGTGTGTTTTCCATTATGTTGCTGTGCACATTAGATACATTCAGCTGGGAGGACAGAGTCAAACTTTGAACAGATTTTGTTTTCCATTACCCAAGTTAAGAGAATGCCTTGGCAATTTACTCCTCCCTGGAATTACTGTGAGGTTCTCTTGTAAAGTACATACAGCTGTATCCCTTCAAGCATCAAACATGTAGTAAGAGCTCATTCACACACGAAGTAAGTGTCAGAGCATGTTCTGGAAAAGTATTAACTTGCTATTCTGTGGCAGTTACCTGACCAAAAATTCTGAACAAAGTAGAATGTAAGGTACTAAATGTGTACACATAGGAATGGTAGATTAATAAAATAACTCATTCATTTTTTGAGTTTGCTGTCAATGTTGGTGTTTTATTGCAGAAAAATAATCATTGGCATAAAGAGCAATTCAGTTAATCCACCTCCAAGCTGGGACATTTTATAAATAGTTTCAGTAACCTTGCTGCTAGTCTCACTTCAGGGGTCTTGCAGGTTGGCTTAATAAAGGGTATTTCAGAACACAAAGAAATGGTCAAAAAGTTTGCCTGCTAAAGCCTTTCACAAATGCAAGCAAGACATTTGCACAATGACAAGCAGTCAGGTAGATTATCTTAACTTGCCATCTGTCAGATGAAATGCAATAGCTGAATTGATGAGGGCTCCAGCCTAGCTCCTAGGCTAGGAGAAAGGATTAGTTTGAGTTACTCTCCAGAGGGTATGGATTTGGGGGACAGGTCAGGTTAAGTCTAGGTGGAAAATGTCAATAAAACTATTGCTTAGGCTTGGATCAATCTGTGATTATGTGCTGTTTGTAGATGAGGTGTTTGGGCACCTGTCCATGATAAGGAATATGTCAAACTGGTCTCAGAAGTTTTAGGTTACCTGGCCTTTGAAATGATAGAAGCCACTTATTTGTTACTTGCTTTTCTGCTGTTGCTGTTGGTGGAGATGAACCAGAGCAAGATTAAATGCTAAGGTTTATGCTGTTAGGGTTTTACATTTTACATTTCCACTAGCTAAGTGTCACTTGCAGTCTGGGGTAAGATTAACTTGCCTTCTCCCAAAAGTTTTGGATGGATATTCACTGTAGACACTGTGTATTGTATTTCCCATGGTTCTTCAGCTTACCAGCCAGCTGAAAGACATCACCTGGTGCTGCAACACAAAATACCGCATGGAACAAATGCAGCATAAAACCAATTCCCTAGTCAAATTTTCTACGCTAGCAGTCTCAGTGTGCATAAAATGCTCTGAATGTGCGTTTTTAAAGCTGATGCTGTAAATTTGCGCTATGCCAGGAGATGGCAGCCTCGGCGGCTTCTTTAGGAAAGCTTCCCCTGCAACGGGGGCTGCCGCTGGCTTGGCTCTGCTCAAGTTCTGTGAAGCAAGCGATGCCATGCGGAGCTACCGCACGTGTGCTGCAATACAAGATAGAGTTATCCCAAAATACTGAGAGTGGACGGAGAGCCGTACAAGATGGAAATACTTTTTGAGTTTTACAGCAGTGTACATGATAGCCGTCTATGAGATGCTCTTTTAGCTGCTCAGAGAGACATTCATATGGCTACCCGAGTTTTGGGGACCTACATAGCATTAAAGATGCTAAAGGTAGCATGTTTGGGTACCAGACATTTTAGGAGTTTAGAATTAGGCGAGGGTGGAACCAAGTGAATTAGTACATGAGCTGGACTACTGGCTACTAGAATCATAGAATCTTAAGGTTGGAAGGGATCTCAAAGATCATCTAGTTCCAAACCCCACCATAGGCAGGGACACCTCCCACTAGTACAGGTCACTCAAGGCTTTGTCCAACCTGGCCTTGAACACCTCTGGGGAGGGAGCAGCCACAACCTCCCTGGGCAACCTGTGCCAGTGCCTCCCCACCCTCACTGTAAAGAACTTCCTCCTAACATCCAGTCGAAATCTTCCCTCTGCCAGTTTAAACCCATTGCCCCTTGTTCTGTCATTGCAAGACCTTGTAAATAGTCCCTCCCCAGCCTTCCTGTAGGCCCCCTTCAGATATCTGAAGGCTACTGCTAGGGTTCTGACTAACTTCCCTTTCTAGGACAAGTCTTAACACACTGGACTGATTTTCATACTGCTATCATAGGGGACTGTAGGTTTAAAACTGATAAGCAGTTCTAGTGGTTTGTTGTTTTGGGTTTTTGTGTGTGTGTGTTTCGTTTAGTTTTTGTTTTTCTCAACTGATTTCTTGATTGAAGAAAGAAAAAATGAAAAAGATTTCACTAGAAGAAAAATATTTCACTAAAACCCAAACAGGTCAGCTCAAGTGTAAAGCTACTTAAAAACAAGGGCATTTTTAACCACAAATTTTAAATAAAGTCTTTAAAATTTTCATTTTCGAAGCTGAGAAGCGCAAAAGATAATGAAAGGAAGAAACAGTCTTGAATTCTAAGATTCAGATGTGGTGTGAAATCACATATTTACCCTGTGTGTTGCACACAGTGTCACACGCTTTTTTGTCCCTGGGGCATATGTGACTGGTACCCCCTTGACTCCCTTGGTAATGTGGTTAGCATAACTAACATCTTTTTATAAGGCAAGGAGCCATTCTCTGTGACCAAGCAGGTCATGTTTTCATTCCCTTCCCCCTATCATCAGGCCTGGAAGGTCTGTGAACCAAGCAGGCAAACTAAACAGATTTCTTCTTCCCCTCCTGGCCTCAAGATTCCTGGGCACCAGGCTGATTACTACCTTCCTTGCTGTCCTTGAACGTCCCAGGCACCTGGCCAGTCCGATTGTGTTGTTGATCCTGTCACAGAACAGGGAAGCATTAACAGCACACAGAGCACTCTCTATAAGATCAAGCAGATCTTGGACCCGAACTGCTGCTGGACAGAGACACCTGTGACCTACCATGACCTGGGATGCCTCCACTGTCATCTGCTTTCTTCAAGGACTGAGTGAGTGACTCATATTCTCTTATATGACTATAAGTCTAGGTTGTGATTGTTATATTGATATGGAAAATCATGTGTTGTGCTCCAACCCAACTTGCAGAGGGTCTAGGTGGTAAAAAATTATAAAAGAGATTTTATTTAAAATTCTATATCATGCTAATTATAGACTGTACTATATGGATGCTACCTGTAGAAATCCTGTTTCATTTTAATTGCAAATTCTGTGCCATGGTAGTAATAATATTCTGATAAGAAAATACAGCTTCATCTAAGTACAGTTTAGTGTTGTCATTGTTCTGTGTGCAGTTCTGGAGCCCCCAGCACAGGAGGGATATTGAACTGTTGGAGCGGGTCCAGAGGAGGCAATGAAGATGATCAGAGGGCTGGAGCAGCTCTGCTGTGAGGACAGGCTGACAGAGTTGGGGCTCTGCAGCCTGGAGAAGAGAAGGCTTCCAGGAGACCTTAGAGTAGCCTTCCAGTATCTGAAGGGGGCCTACAGGAAGGCTGCGGAGGGACTATTTGCAAGGTCTTGCAATGACAGGACTAGGGGCAATGGGTTTAAACTGGAAGAGGGGAGATTTAGACTGGATGGTAGGAAAAAGTTCCTAAGAGGGTGGTGAGACACTGGCACAGGTTGCCCAGGGAGGTTGTGGCTGCTTCCTCCCTGGAGGTGTTCAAGGCCAGATTGGATGAGGCCTTGAGTGACCTGTACTAGTGGGAGGTGTCCCTGCCTAAGGCAGGGGGTTGGAACTAGATGATCTTTGAGGTCACTTCCAACCTTACAATTCTATGATTCTGTGATTCTGCCAAGGATTCCTAACACAATCTGTCTGTCCCCTTAGTGTCAGGTGCCAAGCATTGTTTAAAAGAAAAAAAAAAAAACAAACAGTAATAGCTGCTCTGATGGAATGCTGTGTTTGCACACCCCATTGGAGTTGCTAGGACTGTGTATTTCACCCTACAACTCATGTCCAAACAGCCAAAAGCCATTTATTCTTATTTCCAGGTAAGCTTAGGTTTACATACAGGCAGCACAGAAAGCATCCCACTGCTCTCAGCAACAGGACAGCCATTTTAAATGTGGAAACTGCTGCTGTCCTCCCCTTGCCAGGTCAGAATAAAGGGAGCAAGATGGGCTGGCTGGCTGAGATGGTTTCAGCAGACAGAAGCTTGTGCTTCCATTGTGTGGCATGTTCTGTGTACACATGGAGCAGCCTGTGTTCCCAAGCATCTGCAACAGGAAACAAGCTCATGAGACTACAGCTGCTGGAGTGGCACACTGGGATGCCACAGCTACAAGCGTTACGAATTGAAAGTGGCAGCGATCTGCCTGCACTGCCCCTGGTAGGCCCCACTGGACCCAGCAGCAGAGGCAAGCACAGTGCAGGGCTGGAGGCAGGCTCCAGTTTGATCAGACCTCTTCCTCAAACGCAAAGCAAGCCTCCATTTATTTGTACCCTCTATCTGCTTCTGAAATGGGCATGGTGTTGCAGTAGGTAGAAGGAACTCACACTGCTCAGGACTTACTCCTAAGGTAATAAGAGACTGATGCAGCATCACGAAGGGGGCCATGTGCCTCAGGTACACTGGCACACTGGCAGAGCGATTCCAAATGTTGGTGTTGCATTGGTTCTGCAAATACTTTTTGTTACAGTGCATATAAGACACAATATCTGTCAGCATTAGCTTTGTAAAGAGAGACCGTTTTCTTCTGTTGACTAATTATCCAGTGAACATATTCAGTTTGAAGAGGCACTTCAATAATTTAGCAGGCATGTGCCAGGTAATATAGGAGCTTTTGTCTTACTAGCGGCATAGATCTTCAATCATGTGTAACTCAATCTCTGGCTTTATGTATTCAAGGAAGTGTTTGGTATAGCTCCTGTATCAAGTGCCACTGAAAAGCAGGCCTAGATAAAAGATTAAGGCAGTGCTCTTAACTGCCAATAGGGAAAGTTTACCCTTTACTGCCCAGTATACATTTTGCAGGCAATAACTGCTTTATAGGTTTGAAGTATGGATATGCTGAGATCCAGTGATGAGTTGTTTAGTGCACCTGGGTCAGTTAAGTTTCTCCTTACTTTATGGTGTTAGCAAATGCTTTGTAGTTTGAGACCGAATGCTTTCTGTCATTAACATTTCTTAAATGCAGATCATTAGTGCTGTGCACTTCGGTTTGCTGGACCAGATCAGGACAATGATATTGTTTTGTTCCTGGGAAAGTTATGAAGCAAAACTCACATAACAGATTTTCTTCAAACCCTCCCAAAGTACTTAATCACAGATGTAACATCTCCCAGAAAGGAGTAAGTTCAAACATCCTTTTCTGAGCTTCTGACAAACGATTCAGTCACCTTCCTCTGCTAGCCTACTAATCTACAACAAAGAGGTACAGTTTGTTTAGAATGGACCATGGTTATTGTACTCAGTAAAGTGCAGAGATAATGCAGAGGCTCAAACTATTCTCAAAGGACTAAAACCAGTGTTAAAATGCATTCTATTTTTTTCTCCCTTGGTAGGACAGCTGTCTGGCATGCTCCTGCTGTGACACAGAGGGATTTATATGGACTCAAAAGGACAGATATCACTTACTGGCAGGTAATTGCTTTCTGCAGATATCTGACTCTTTTGCTTGGAGGTCTCCTTTTTTCTGCATAATGTTCGTTCACAGTCTGAAGCAGCAGGGTTGCAGACAGTAATTGGTTCTTATGCATGAATGTTTAATTTATGGAACAGTACCTATGTATTTGTAAAGAACAACTTTTGCATCTGTTGAATGTTGTCAGACTTCAAACACCAGTACGTAGCATTTCAGAAAGGCATTCACTGGACTGAAATGGCTTTTCACACAAACACAGAAAGATGGGAAATGTCTATTAAAAGAGAACAGCTTAGCAAAGCCTTTTTCACTGAATCCTTCTCCTATCAAGCTTTTGTTCAACTATAGGCTGTGTGAAGCAGTTTGAGTCATTCTGTACTGCTGACCTATGGATTTCATAATGGCTTAGGTCATCTAGTTCATCATCTGAGCACCTTTCTTGGTGGTCCTGCCAGCAGCAGTGGGAAAATGAAAGAGCAGATGATTGAACCCTCAAAACTATTCTGAACGTGACCTCACCCAGGGAAAGGTTTCCTAATAGTAACTTTCCTATCAAGGCATTGCCTGAGAACCTACTTGCTACTATCTCGCTTGTACTAGGGCCTTACTATCTTCATGGACAGTGCTGTCAAAGCTGCACTTCTAGTAAGGAAACAGAAGTGCTTTTTTTTCTAGGCTGATGAAAAATGTCCTTTGAGGTAGGACTGGCCCTTGCATATCTGGGCTGCCAAAAGGAAAGCCATACTCCAAGAAGCAGAATGGATTTCTTAATTTGGTACCGGTCTGTACACTTCATTCATGAGCTTGACTTTACTTCATAAATACAGATCAGCTGTATTTATGTGCAGACCTTTTTGTCTTTCTGAGAATGGATGTAATACACACCCTCTTTACTGTCTTATGCCCTTCTCTATGTGCTTAGCCACTAACTAAAAGCATGGCATAGTAACTCGTCCCTGTGATTTAGCAGGGAATGGCCTGTCTTTGTTTCACTTGTAGTGTTTCAGCTGATGTCATTGTCCTGCTGCAATGTTGGGGACGTCGTGTTGCTGGCAATCGCCTGCTGAGCTATTGATGGCTGCTCCTCACCAGCAATGACTGCGATGCTCCAGTCGATTGGATGTGGGCGTTGTAAGCAAGTAAGGAACTGGTTGGCTATCGCCCGAATGAGCTTTGGCCCTTGCAGCCTGTGACTCTGCTGCCCTTCTGTGGCACTGCAGTAAATGAGGGTTTTGTAAAAGACACATTTTGGGTCTTTTGAGATCATGTAAAGGGTGGAATTATTCTGCCCAGATTTCAGTTCAGGTAACTGTTTTTCTTTTAAACACTTTTCCAGGCTCCATGGATATAGTTTTCGTATCCAGTACTGATGTGTTGTTTTGATGTCTTGACAGTTCAATTGTGTTCATATCCTGCTCAGAGCCACTGCAACAAATCTTTGCTGCCTTGTGTTTGAATAGAGTAGGCATGGTAACTAGAAGGCTCTAGGAGTTTCTAGCAAAACCTTTAAAGAAGGTTAATTATATACCATGCTGCTCATCTGTTTTGTGTATGTAGTACTCTGCACTTGGCCAGCTTCATTGAGCCTTTAAAATACCTTCTAAAAGTATCAGCAATTAGAAGGGTGATATCAGAGTAGATGGATTTTTTTTATCTAATTGGATGTGACAGGGCAGAAGAGTCTGTATCAGTAAGCTCCAAAATACAGCAACCTGGAGAAAAGGACACCACCAGATTGAGGAAGATGGATAAGACCTGGCTATGTTTGCCTGCGGGAAGGCAGATAGAGAGACCTCACTTGAGTTCTGCTTCAGTGCTGTCAATGTATTCCAACTCCGAAGTCACTTTTCTTTAGTAGCTGTTAAGAATGTCTGTTATGCCTGTCCCAGAGCTGAGACATCTGGGAATTCATGCCTGACTAACCTGATAGTGTTTTATGAGGACATAACTGAATGGGTAGATTCAGGGAAACCAGTGGATGTAGTCCACCTTGAGCTTAGCAAGGCCTTTGACACCGTCTCCCATGAGACCTACTGAGCAAGCTCAGGAAGCGTGGGATGGAAGAGCAGGCAGTGAGGTGGATTAGGAACTGGTTACAAGACAGGTTTCAAAGAGTGGTGATCAATGGTGCCAGGTCCTGCTGGAGAGCTGTAACTAGTGGAATCCCCCAGGGATCGGTGCTGGGTCTGGTGCTGTTCAACATCTTCATCAATGACACTGATGAGGGCATAGACAGACAGATAGAGTCTGCTCAGCAAGTTTGCTGATGACACCAAACTGGGAGGCTTGGCTGATACACCTGAAGGCTGCGCAGCCATCCGGCGAGACCTGGTCAGACTGAGAGCTGGGCACAGAGGAACCAAATGAGGTTCAACAAGGACAAGTGCAGAGTCCTGCACCTGGGGAGGAATAATAAACTGCACCAGTACAGGGTGGGAGGTGATCTGCTGGAGAGCAGCCCCATGGAGAGGGACCTGGGAGTGCTGGTGGATAACAGTTACCCATGGGACAGCAATGTGCCCTTGTGGCCAAGAAGGCCAGTGGGATCCTGGGGTGTATTAAGAAGAGTGTATCCAGCAGACCAAGGGAGGTTCTCTTCTGCCTCTACTCTGCTGTGGTGAGACTTCATCTTGAATACTGCATTCGGTTCTGGGCTCCCCAGTTTAAGAGGGACAGGGATCTGCTGGAGAGGGTCCAGTGGAGGGCTGTGAGGGCGTTTAGGGGACAGGAACACTGCCTGATGAGGAGAGGCTGAGGGACCTGAGGCTTTCTGGTCTGGAGTAGAGAAGACTGAGAGGGATTTTGTTTATAAATATCTGAGGGCTGGGTGTCAGGAGGGGATGACAGACTCTGCTCACTTGCTCCCTGTGACAGAACAAGGAGCGATGGATGAAAATTGCAGCACAAGAGGTTCCACCTCAACACAAGGGGGAACTTCTTTACTGTAAGGGTCACTGAGCACTGGAACAGGCTCCCCAGAGAGGCTATGGAGTCTCCTTCGCTGGAGAGTTTTGAGGCCTGTCTGGGTGCATTCTTCTGTGACCTGAGCTAGATTATGGTCCTGCTCTGGCAGGGGGCTTGGACTCGATGGTCTCTTTGGGTCCCTTCCAACCCCTGACATCCTGTGAGCCTGTGATCTTGTTTAGTGTTCTTCTGACTATTCCCTGGTTGGAGAAGGTTGACAGTTCATGCTGAGTTTGTGATACCAGTGTCACATGCAATCCCACCAAAAGATCATGGGATGTGGCCGTGGCAGCTCTGGCAAAGATTGTCAGGCACCTTCTGATGTGTTTGGGTTTGGTTTTTGTTTTTGTTTTTTTTTTGTTTTTTTCTTTTTTGGGGTTGGTTGACAGCGACNATATATATATATATATATGAAAGTACTTAGTTTTAAGATAACAGCTAAATAAATATTTTTAAACAATTAATGCTGTTTCAAACTGCCCAACATCATCTGCTACCTTCCTTTAAAGAACACAGAATGATTTCTTGTTCATTTAAAAAGGTAGTTGATAACTGCTAACAGAAGTGTGAAGTTGTAATTAATATTCTCCCATAAACTGAAACAGTGAAAATGTTTTTGGAACTATTTTTAGATGTAAGCTTTGCTGTTTGACTCAAATTGAATGTTTTTTCAAAAATAACCTCTTTTAGGGAGCAAAACCTCTTGTTTGATAATTAAATCTCAGCCTGAGAGAGATGGGACAGTATTTCCACTATACAAAGCCAGAAATTCTGTGCAGAAATACAGAAAAGGAAGAGTATCTCTTCCTAAAGGTGGTGTTTAGCAGATGATGACTAGTGGGCTTGTCTCTTTATCTTTCTTTCCCTTCTCTCCATGTTCTGCCCTGCTCTTCCCACATCAGATTTGGGGGCACTTAAGCCTGTTCCTGAAGAGACTCTTCCTCCAATGCATCACCAAAGGTAAACTTGGAGAAATGGGCAGTATTTTGGCCTACATATGTAATGTTCTTCTGATATCACTAATGCAGTCAACAGCAGGACTGTTTACTGGATATCTCTTTGTCTTACAGCTTCTGTCCATCATTATTTACTATCAATGAAGGACCCGTGGAAGAAAATCTGGATAGAAACTTCTGGTTCAGAAACTGACATGAGTTGTTTGCTTTGTCCTGTTCCTTTTCTGTTTCTTTATCAACCCTTTCATTCTTTCTTCTACAAAGTAAAGAAGAAAGTGACATCAGCTAGTAAAGGGTTTCATGAATTTGTTGTCTAATTTAGTTGCAGTATGAACATCACAGCACTTGTCATTGGTCTGTTCACTAATAGGGCAAAGAGGGATCATTCCCAAGGTCACAGGAATGGCAAGGGTTACCATTGGTCTAGGCCATGACATTACAATACTAATAATGGCAAAACTATTTGTTATAGATGCCAACAATGCCAGAAAACAAGTCACCATCCTAATCAAGAGCAGTATTTTCATTGCTCAGAAAGCCAGCCCAGCTCCCTGCTGTCAGACTGTGACAATTCCCAGTTGGCAGGCCCAACCAGATCTGCTGCATCCTTGGTGTGTTGCCATACCAGCTCCCCAGCATGCTTTGCCAAGACTGAGTATAGCCTGGTCGATTGGGACATTCACACACACAACTCCTAGCAAGCTTCCTGTGATAAAGAGCACATCATAGATCATGGAGGAGAAACTCCCCAAGAGCAAAACAATTAGTACCAGCTTGCTGTTACCAGCACCAATAAATGTAGGTCTGACCACTCAATGCCTGCTGCAGCACATGTTCACCACTACTTGCTGGCCCAATCTTTCCTCCTCCCAAACAAGTGGCTCAATCTTCCCCTGTGACATGCACAATAGGAACAAGAGCAAAAGTTTTAATCAAAAGTGCCAAGCTACTGTGTTGGAGCAGAGCCCAGTCCCTAAGAAAATCATAGAGAAGCTGTGATGGTGGTGGTGTGAGCCGTAGAGACTCTCTCTGCCACAACTCCTCTCCTGGTGGCAGAAGCAAAAGAAGTTCTGATGATGGCAGCACCCAACAGTTGCAACTGGAACTGGTTTACCGTCCAGTGGACTTTTATTCCCTAACACCTGCCTAACACTGGGAAAGAAATAGCAGATTCTGGGTCCATAGCATTAATGGAGAACAAAGCCAAACATTCCTGAATACAGAAGTTCTTCTTCCAGGTAGTTGCAGGCATATGAGCAATGTGACAGCACAGCCTTAGTTTCATTTGCCACCGTTCTTCTAATGCCTGTATTTTAATCTAGATCCAAGGCTTGCATTGCAGCCCTACCTTCTTCCAACTGGTTACAAGCTCTGTCATGTCTCTCCCTGTTCTCTTGTATTTTCATGGAATCTTGTTAGCCATTACAATGACTCAGTTTATCCTTTGTCATGGCACAGACACATAAATTTCATTTTGCACAGGCTTATCAACTGGGAGGGCAAGAAGGTTGGGAGACATTTCCTTTCACCACTCTCCCTCTCAAATGCATTGGTGACCCAGTAAAATTTGTGGCTTCTCTCAGTCCCAGAGTTACCAATGTCCATATGCATGTGGCATCTTATGATGTTCTTATATTGCAGGTTACTTGTATTGTTAGAACAGATCATTCAGCGAGAAACAAACATAGAGCTGATGATTTGCTGCTGTGTAACTAAGGTAGCCAGCAGAGGAAATGGTGCTTACCCCCACTTTTGAAATATCTTGGAAGTGGAAATAGTCCTGTTGAGAAATTCCTGGAAAAGCAAAAGCCTACTCAAAAAGCAGCCCTCAATTTTTTTTTTTACAAGTGGCCCAAAGAAGAATTATTTTTATATTTTAATTCTTGTTGCAGCAGCAGCTCTGAGTTATGCAATGGTCATGGTGCATTCAGGGCATCAAAGCAGAAAAACTGAGACAAAGGGCCCAGATGCAGAATTTCCTGCTGTAACCTAAACCAAATGCCACTGAGTGCAGCTTCCCTCAAGATCTCCCAGCTACACTACCGTACACAGCCTAGCTGGTGGCCAGCATCCAGACTGAGCTTTAGTAAAACTAACAAATCCAGCAGTTCCCACAGTAAGTCCCTTGCTCTCCAGCTAACTTATTTAACTGCAGAGCTTCTAAGAGGCGTGTTTCATCTACTGTTGTTGTAATAACCAGTGAGCAGGTATCCATGACAAAAGCAAAGGACACTGCCTAAAGCAATGAACTCTTGGCTAAGCAGCAGCAGAAACCGAAAAAGGTCAGAGCCCCTCAGTACCCCCGTTCCTTTTTAAAAATAAAGCCTGCCAATTTCCTAACAAATTAGGTTCCTCAGTGGCTTTCAGGTCAGACCTGGGATGCCTCAACACAAATTCTTCTGAAGATACCAGATGAAGAAATAGAAATGCTTGGACAAGTATTATCAGGAGAGCACCACAGAGCTTCACTGACATTCATTCTACCCCTCTCTGCCAAGGGAGGAATGAGAACAGAAAAGACTTTGCAGCTTTGCAGAGGGCAAGGAACAGGGCTAGTTTTCCCCCTACAATGAATTTGCTACTCCTTCCCCACTTCTCTGTCATATTCTTGTGCTCCCAGATCTACAAGTCCCTCTGCCATAATTTGTTTTTCTTTTTTTAGACAGGGAGAGATGTGGTTCTGTACTTAGAAGGTCCTATAGTGCCACCTTCTCTAAGATTTTCAGTGGAATCCAGGACACTTGGTGATCTGCAGCTGCTCCATTTCACCTCTTGGCTCATGCTGCTGAAGTCCACCAGAAGGAGCCTTTATGTATCAGTTTTGCACAAGCCACAAGGAATATATTCACCTGTAAGTAAAAAGCGAGTTCTCTTAACTATGTTGAATTGCCATAAAATTAATCTTCGTGATCTATATGAGAACAGGATGCTCTTGATTTGTGATACAAATTCTGTACACAAAGAATATGGATGGTTGTACACTGCTGCAGTGTAGTTTCATTTATTAACTACAAAGAACTAAATGCAGCCCTACAAGTAGCATGTATCTGAGAGCAGTCTGCTTTCAGCTTTGTGCTAAGCATTGTCCCTCATTCCCCAAGGCAGCTCCATAGCCTGTCTCTGCAGGAGCTCTCTTTGACCAGAGAAACCCAAAACATACTCTTCGCAGGTACTCTTCTCGTTGTAGCGAAAGCACAGGAAGGTGTCAGCAAACTAGATCTGCCAAACTCCTGCAGCTTTCATCTGATGGCTGAATTTAATCTGTTATGTTTTGGGAAGGACGACATAACGAGGAGGGGGAAAACACAAAAAATTAAATAATTTACTCCCACAAAGCTACCCTTACCAGCTTTCTCTTCTCTTTCCTGCTGTGTTTGTGGTGACAGCTCAATAGACCCTGTGCTTGCAATAGCTGTACCATGAGACAGGAGATTTCATTTCCTGTCCTGCTTTCCAGGCTATGGCCAAAAAAAATGCACATTGCTCCCCGCTGCCATCATGCCAGCAGTACCATGGGGTTTACAGCACACACCAAACACAGGGTTAGCCCAAATTTCTTTCTTGTTCTGTTCTGCCTGTAAGTGAATTTCTATTCCTGCCTCTAGGAAAGGAGAAAAGCTGGGATTCCTCCTTTGAGAGATGTGGGGCTCGTGTTTGACAGGAGAAAATGTGTGTGATGTTTTTCTCCCCCTGACCAGTGTAAGCATCAAGACCTGAGATACTTCTGGTAGCTTTTGAGAACTCTCTTGCCTTTCTTGCAGAGGACATGAAGTCTGTTTGGATATTTGAATCTTTGCCATCATTTGGAGCAGAATGAAGCTCTGTAAAAGGACAGTGACTGAATGCCAACTGGGTTGTCATTAGCTCAGGCAGCCCAGGAAGCAGCTGATGTGCAGTTTGTGGTGGAAGTCATGCAGACAGAAGGGGTATGACTCAGTGGGGGAAAGACCCCAGCTTCTGGCTGCATTCCAACCTCAAAGGTGTATCCTGGGCTTGCTGTTGGGACAGACTAGGACAGATCATGGCTGCACATACACAGACCACTGCATAAAGTACAAAGGCTCCAAGGATTCCCATGTGACTGGCCCTTGTGCAGAAGGCTCTTGCTGTTGCAGTGGCATTGGGTGCTGCTGGCCCAGCTCCATCTTTCTTCCACAATAATCAATGTGAAATGTGTCCTAGTCTTGAAGTCTGGTGCTTTAGGAATGAAAAGCATAATGGCTTTGCTTGGCTTTATTTTCCCCTCCTTTCTTTTATGAGCCATAGAGTGTTTAGAACTATGGAAGCAGTGCAAGAAAAATATTAATGAATAACTATGGAGTGCAGACATTAACACATTCCTTTCTCTTGAAATATCTGGCTTTTCTCTGTAAAAGAAAAATGTCTGTAGGGTCTGAACCTGCTGTACAGAAGCCAATGTAGTGGTGATTTACAACTTCACTGGCTTTATTTTCTCTTTTTTCCTTTTTCTAGAATGTTACTTCTGCATTTATCATGTAGCAAAGAATCTCCTCTCTGCAAAATGATAACCCTGTAGAGGCAAGAGAAACCTAATGCACAGAGGTAGTTCTTGAGGTTCTGATGAATACCTGGGTGATGGAAACTGTGAATGATAAATGATACCTAGACCTCCTCCCACACCCCAGACTCTAACCAGTATTGGAGGGAAGGAATTAAAGCATTGCAAGCACTCCACCACTGAAGTGGCCTCCAAGGGTGGCTTTTGAGGCACCAAGTAGTTTTTCAGCTTTCAGTTTCCTGCAGTTAACAGAGGGGGAATGTGAACGAAATACAGGACAGCAGTATAGTAATACTGCCAGATTTGAATCACAACCTTGCTGGGTCAGGGCTGAAAACTGCAGGTCAGCTCACAGGCACTGGTATTTCACAACTCCTCTTGTATGAGCTGCCCATCCTTAGAGGCAACAAAATGCAAAAAGGGGGCAGCTGAGGGGAACCCCAATGGAAATCGGAATAATGTATCCCTGCCTCACAGAGGCAGGCTGCACAGATAGATGTAGTCCGTGAGTCCAGTGAATAAGCAGGAATCCGCTTAGGAAGGGTACTTTTGGACCTCTATCCAGTGTTTAAACTCTTGGGTCTTCCTCCTTGCTGCCTTGGTCGCAGACCATCCCTTCCTCTTGGCTTCCTAGCATGCCTCTGCCACTAGCACGCCACAAGGGCTGGCAAACTGCTAAGTGGCTTTCTTCCTCTGACCCAACCCGCCAGGGATTAAACACTTGCAGTTGATATTATTGTGCAATTGAAAAGAGGGAAGGAGTCGTGGAAAAAAAAAACTCTTTCGAGGCGGTTCTCTTTGGCGGGCTTCTCCGGGAGCAGCCACCTCGCCATCACCTCCCACCTGTAACCCTCAGTGTCCCCAGGAGCCGCCGGGACTTGTAGTCTCGGACTGCCTCGGACCGAGGGGGCCGGCCGCAGGGCAACCCGGGGGTCTGC
>VWYK01114647.1:51379-74208 GCA_013399775.1 Semnornis frantzii | reverse complement strand
GGGGCAGGGGGCGCGGGAAGAAGGTCCCTCGGTGGGAGGACGCTCGCCGTACCCTCCGCGATCGTGCCCTTCGTTTCAGCACCTTCCCCCGGTCCCGTCGCCTTGTTTCTCTGCGGACTTCACAGCGGCGAGCCGAGCCCTCGCTCAGCACCGCGATCTGCGGCTGCCAGCCCCCCCCCCATATACCGCTGCTTCGGGAGTCCTGGGACCGGTTCCACCAACTTCTGCCAACAGCACGAGGGAGGAGGTGGAAAAGCACGGGGAAACAACTGGCGACAGCCCAACAGAGTAACTGGGCGAGGGGGGAGCCTTCTTTTCTGTCCAGTCCCCAGGAGCCCTTCCCATCTCGCTGCTTAGAGGAGTTTAGCTCCTGATCCGAAA
Organism: Semnornis frantzii; assembly: GCA_013399775.1. Classification (NCBI taxonomy): domain Eukaryota; kingdom Metazoa; phylum Chordata; class Aves; order Piciformes; family Ramphastidae; genus Semnornis; species Semnornis frantzii. The sequence goes on along the minus strand of VWYK01114647.1, from coordinate 73,827 downwards.
TAGAACAATAAATAAACTCCACTTAGCGCCTGTTGCTGGAGTGTTTACAAAGTGCTGTTGCTACAAACCAGGCCGTGCTTAATTTCAGGTGACTATGGCAGACAGAGCTGCAGCTGAAAGAGCGTGCAAAGACCCCAACCCCATCATTGATGGCAGGAAAGCAAACGTCAACCTGGCATATTTGGGAGCAAAACCAAGAAGTATTCAAACTGGTAAGGCATTCAGGATATCTCATCTCTTTCTATTAGAATAACTTCCAAGGCAAGGAAACAAGTTGCTCAGACTGGAATCATCTGATCTGATGATGTGTGCTCATCCCTCACAGTTCTGATAGCTGACTGAAGACACTGTATAGTCCTGGTGCCTCTCTTCCCTATCTTACTTGTCCCAGTTACACTCGTGTTGTGCACCTAAGCTCATATAACTGAGTCAAAGCTATTTTCTTCCATGGGTAATCTGGTTTTTGTTATTGTGTTCGTTGTATCAGTATTCACAGATCTATTTCATCATTCCATCCTTTGGTTTAATGACCACAGGACACAGTATGTAAAACAAAGCATTATATCCCACTGTTCCATAACAGCACTTTTGTACTGTTCTTCAGTCTGAATTCCCATCTGATCCTCGTGTTTATCCCACACACATTGAAACTGCTTAATTCTATATGAGGCTCTGAATTGACTCACATACATAGCAGATAAAATGCGTGTATGTGTGGTCCAAGGTGTAAATGTGCCTGTATAATGTGAGTGGAATGGTACAATGTATGCTATTCATTAATGCTTCTTTTTTTCTGACTTTTTTTTCCCCAGGTTTTACCATAGGTGTGCAACAGCTCCATCCAGCCTTCATTCAGAGACCCTTTGGGTAAGTGGAAAAGTTTCTCACCAGTCTGTTTGAAATCATGAATCAACTTCCTCATTATTTAAAATGCGTGGTCAAAAAACGCCCCAAAACCGTAGCCATCAGGAGTGGACAGTTTTAACAGTTGGTGTTAATGTTGTGAGTGCTTTGTTTCTGGTGAAGATTTCAGAAGTTCTCTGCATTTGTCAGCTTCAATGTAATTCCCAAAGATCCTCCTTTATCTTCAGTAAGTCTTAGTCATAATAAACCCAGCATAGCGCTTGCTGCTTTGCCAACTTCGAGAATTCACGAGCATTCAAACAAATGGAAAATAGTTTCTCTATTATAATACTTAAGGTGTCAAAGCAATTAAGCAAATTCTGTTCTCATGTATCTTAAATAAGATCTTGTGCTTCCTCTGTGCCATTTCCCACGTAGCAATGCTTAGGGTATGGTTTTATCCTAGAAAACAAATTGCATTGGAACCAAAGTCTGTTACTTAATGAAAGTAACATTAGGTCAAAAATTGATTTTGGACAGATGTTATACAAGGCTTGAATAGGCTGCAAAAGTGGGCTTTTGTCTGCTGTTTTCAATAGCTTATACCATCCCTACTCGGTTAGAAAAGTCCTCTTTTTATACATCTAATAGGATCTGGCAGCTGCTCGGCAAAAGACAAGTGTGCTTCACAAGAACAATAGTGACTGTCATACTGCCTTCATTTAACTGTTTAATGATTGATGCAGTTCTTTTTTTACACCGTTTCAGAAAGTGAATATTGATAGGGGGGTTTTATTATTATTTTCTGAGAGCAGTAAGAAAGTAGGTGCATTTTTCTTTTTTTAAAGCTTTTGAGCACTGCTCTGTTGTGGTTTTTGTGTGACTCTAATATAAATAGATGGGATTTTGGCCTTTGTCAACAGAAGCCCTTCATCCCTTTCCTGCTCTCTGCTTGTGTGTGTTTTTTTTTTTTTTTTAGTGTGTGAGGTTTTTTGTGCTTTGGTTTGGGTTTGTTTTTTTTTTTTAAAAAAAGAAAAAAATCTTCTAACAACGAAGTAGAAACTTTCACTCCTCTGTCCTCATGGCTTCAGTTGTCAGCTGCCTGGGTAATCTCATTCCAGTGAGTTTATGGATATAAGAGACTATGTTGCCACAATAGTGCACACCCAGGGTACGAGTGCTGTGTATGGTTCAAACATGCCAGTTTTTCTGAGTGATTATGGCTCTGCTGGAAAGACCCAAAGAACATCTGTCATGAAATGAAAGGTCTTTTTTTTTCTGTGCAAGAGCCCCACTAGTTATACAGACAAGATGCTGCTTTTTAGTAGCTCTCTTTGCATGGGAGCTACAGTCGCTGCCTTAGCCCCCAAAGCAAACAGCAGCGGTACCTTCAAGTTGTGAACCCCAGAGGTTTTCCATACCACACAGAAGTACACAGCAGAAGCTGACATTAAACCTAGCCTGTTAAAGAATTTTTGCATGCATGCTAACAGAAAAAAACAAAACGGTGAAGCACATTATACTTCTGGTGTTGGCAGGAGCAATGGCGCGTGCCTGTTCCTCTTGCAGATAGTCTGCTCTTCTGTGGGTGCCCTTCCTACCCAGCAGCTGCAGCCCTGCAGCTCTGGAAAACATAATTTTTCTTTTTGAACAGTTTGTTGTTGGTTTTACATACAGGAGTATCAAATGACTGCATGCTCCCTGTGATCTAGACAGTTACTGTTCCAGTTCTTAGGCATTGGTTTCATCGTTAAACCAGCAGAGCTGCAGTTAGCACATACGGCAGAGAGCACTATAAATTATTTATCAGTTGCCAAGAGACAGGAACCAGGAGAACTGGAGGGTTAGATGGAGAGGATTATATGTCATTATTTGCAAGCATCAGTAAACAGTTTTGTTGCATTCAGTCATTGCTTCAGCAGAGTCACTAGAAATGTAGATTTGGCAAAATAGGGAGCCATTTACCTCAACACTGTGACTGGGGTTGCTCTCTTCTGAGCAAAGCATCAGGTACTCAGTCAACAGAGACTGCCAGTTCCTCCTTTGGCTCATCAGTGAACCATCAAAATTAAGAGCCTGCCAGGTTCCACTCTTACATTCCTTTGAACTCACAATTTCCTTGGTCTTTTTGTGGATTTGAGGATAGACAAGGAGTTTATGAAGGTCTGTCTGCCTTTGAAAGCTTTGTCAAATTGCTGTTGACCATTTACTCTTCACAATGTGAGGTGCATCCTGGCCTTCCCCAGGTGAAGCTCAGTGGCTTGTCTGCTTTGCCCATGCTTCTCCCTCCTGCAGTTCTTGTGTTTGCAACAAGCAGTTGGCATGTGGGTTCCAAGAGACCATTGTTATGGGACACGGGGTTCTAGGTGTGCAAGCTGAATCTGGCATAGGTGAGCGCCCCATAACTGCTAGGCAGTTAAATGAGAGAATCAACCAGTCATGGTCCAGCTGTTGAGCCACAAAATGCAGGTTTTGGTGAAAGCTGAAATGAATGGAAATTATGAAAATTACCCAAACATCAGTAACATTTATTTATAAACTGAAGGTTCCCCCCCCCAGCCCCAGGCACCCAAATGCATCTGTAAATATTGCCTGGGGTATGCGGAACAGAAAGAGAAACCATGAAGAGCCTTGCCTTCCTTCTGCTGTCCTGGCAGGGGAGGCACTCACACAGCAGACAGCATGGAGTCGGTACTAAATCCTGGTTTGAAAAGTAGTCTCGAGATTGTCATAACCTGAGATCTTAACAGTCATGCAAGGCAAAGGATGCATCTGTGTCAGGGTGACTCAGAGATCTGGCCTCTGAGTTTAAGGAAGTAGCATCAGGCCTGAGGGCTTAGCCTGGGGCTTACAGACTGTGCTTTGGTGGGAGACATCATCAGCTGATGCCACAGCATGTCCCTGCAGCCAGCACAGAGCTGTGCTTACACAATCGGAGAATGGGGAGAACTTGGGAGCTCTCTCTTCCTCCAGCAATGTGTCTTTTAAGAAATTTTAAGAAACATGACACTGCTTGGAAGCTGGTAGGAGCAACAACGTTTAACTGGGAGTAGCACGTGGGGACACGACAGAGCTGCTTGATGCCCCTCTCTTGGTCCTCTTTTCTGTGGCTCCAGTGCTTGAGGCTTGAGCCTGTGCAGGGATTGGGGATTCCCAGGTTCTCCTCCTCTTAGCCATGCTTGCTGCTCTGGACTTGAGCGATGTCTGGTAAATGCATTCTTGTGGCTGTGCCTCAGCAAAGGAGCTCTCTGTGGGGGAGATCTACCAGCGACTAAGGGTCTGAGCTCCTGGAAACATACAGCTGTCTCCTGCAACAGGGTCCAGCACTTTCTGTATCTGCGTGTTGGATGTTGTTGCTCCAGAGACCTCACTGCCCATCCTTGACCCCCAGACTCTGGTCCATATTTGGTCTCAGGCAGCATCAGAAAGTTAAATTTATCTGAGTTGAAATTCCATGTATTGATGTTGTTGGAGTGAGGATGTGAAGAAAGTCCTTCTTTGTCAGCCCACCCTCCCTTGCAGCTGTTTATCCTTAAAACTTCTCTATTGGGTTAAAAATAAAAGGAAACAAACTTTCATCTTTTCTGTGATTATGCTTATAAACCAGCACACTCTGGTCTTGCTCTGCTCAGCCACTCTCAGCTGGCATTCCCTGTGCTCCAGTGTCCAACTTCGGTGCACTAGCACCAAAAACTGTCTGACAGCAGAACCCCAGCCTGCTCATGAGGAGCTCCTTGGGAATGGTATGCCCTGCACCTGTTGTTAATCATGTGCCAGTAACATGAAAGGTTTGGGGGATGGGATTTCCTAAGAAATATTCAAATCCATTTTCCAAATTGCTTCAACTGCTAGTTCCTGAGAATGGTTACTGCTATTGAGACTAAATGCTTGCCAGTCAGAGTGCTGCTTTTTTTTTTTTTTCTAATATATAGTTTATTTTCCTTATTTTAAATAATACCCATGCATTTACAGATAGATCAAATGGCTTTACGAATTGTCTTGAACATCTGCTTCAAGGTAACAAATGCTGGCATCAGACCTAGGGGCTCAGCATGCAATTCGTTTTGCATTTGGGCATGGTTTGCTCCTGTCCTGCATCTCATATAGGCCCACAGAGCAATACAAAGGAGAGCATGGTCTGATATACTGACCTTACACTTGGCCACTTAAATGGTGTGCCAAGCTGAAGGCAGCAGCAGCAGATATTTTGCAAGGGACAGGCTCTGAGTGATGGGTGCCATTCTGGTGCGGTCAGGGCACAGGCCTGAGTGCGATGAAGAGCCAAGCTGAGCTGGCTCTAGCTTTGTCTTCAGTGTATGTGACTTGGGTTGAGCTGTCTTCTTTATGTGCTTCTATCACCTTTGGTGGATTTGCTCTTTGTCCTCACCAGCAGAAGAGCAGTCTCAGCAGCAGCACAGACCTAATTCCATTCCACTTGTTGCACGAGCTGGGGAGTGGCACATGCAAAGTTCCCCTGTTCTGAGCTGGCTGGTGCCATGTAGTTGCAGTGTGGCAGATTCATGCATGTGTCTGAACTTTCAGAGCAGTCCAGCTCCTCCTCGGTCCCATCTTTACTTTGCACAACTGTTGGCACTCTGGAATATTAAACACATGCCCAGTAATTCAGATGATAAATGCAGCTCTGACCAGCCCGCCTCTGAGTTGAGAACACCAGCAAGGGAACTAGACAGTTGTGCTGATAATTTGGTAGCAAGGACACTGGGTCACTTCTAAATCTGACTTTTATGAAGAACTTGTTCCTTGCAGATGGGAGCAAGCTACATGCCAGAGCTAAATATACTCTATGATCACAAAAGATGAAAAGTTGTGGACCTCAGAGTTAAAACTGAGTCTTCTATTTCTTGGTTTCTAAATCCTGTAAATAGGATCGTGTTGTCCCCTGCAATTTCCCCGTTGACAAATATGACCATTTCAGCTCCCCGCTGTCTCAGTTGAGCTACTGCTGCCTCTGTTCTTGGCCAAAGCAGTGGAGGCTGTAAAAACCATGCCAGGGTCAGGCTTACAATCTCCTCCCCATGATTCCAGCTTGCAAAATGGTGTGGAAAAGATGACATAGACAGTCTAGAACAGTTCTGGCACAACTGGCAGCAGTGATCACTGAAACTCTTAAAATGGAACTTTTCTTGTCTGAGAAATGACTTGTTCTTATCAGTGTAAACTTTAATAAAAAATAGACATTCTGTTGCTTCTGCCATAGCTAAAGCATTCTACTTCAAAGTGCTTCATCTATCCAAAAAAATGTTTTTGATAAATCAAACATGTGGATGGTTTTAATTACGTCAGTATAAGGGATCATGTGTAAAGAAAGTCTGTTTAAAAAATGGACACGTTGGAAGTAGTTGGTTTAATATATATTATGCCAAAACTCAACAGGTACTTGAGAAGACTCAAGAGATGTTTCTGCCTTTGTTTTTTCTCAGAATTACAGGAGAAAATTGGAAAGCTAAGCTAAAAGCAGGATTCCTGGGGTTAATCTGTCAGAACCTCTGGTTTTCCTCCTGTCTGGACAGGGTGAATCTGCCATCCCCTGGGGTTTCTCACTCTGATGCAGTGGGACTAGACCGCCTGCAGTGCCCTGGTGTGAAGCTTTTGCTGTCTCTTCTGTCAGTTCATTTCTGGTTTGGGTGTGCTGATAACTTCAAAGGGGAGGGTTTTCTCCTTTTCTGGATAGCTGACTAGTTGTGGATAAACTTCCACGTGGCTTTTTCCTTGGTGCCAGATGGCTCTCCTTTCAGGCAGATAGTATCTCCTGTTACCTGAGTGGGGTTTTTTTTCAGTCTTCTCCCAAACTATTTTTGTCAGGCCCAACATGCCTTTGTTTTGGATTTTTTTTTTTTTCCTTTGGGTGTGGGGGAAGCAAGATGCAGAGGATAAAGCTGTAAATTATTGAGCTTGACTAACTCATGATGGAGCTCATGTTATTCTTGGAATCTTGATTGACAGGAAGGATTAAATGTTTGTGAGAAGATGCTCTCATCTTTGGTCTGTAACTTCTTTTTCCCCCTTTTATTTATTTATTTTTCTTTTATTATTTCCTTGCACCACCTATGGGGTGCAAATGACATTTCTTCTTCCTTTTTTGTGGGATCCGCCTTTCTCTTCTGTGGGTCATTAGTTTGTTGCATTGTGAGGTCAAGATGTGCTAGCACTGTAAAATGAGGACTTTGCTGTGCTACTAACAGTACCTCCTGTTCCTTAAATTTTCTTTCTCCTTCCAAAAAGAACTTAAAATCCTGGATTGCTCAAGTACCCTAAAGTTAGCATGTGTCTTTGGTAGGCTCAGCAACCAACGGAAGTTATCACTGAATACTGAAATGTGCTCACTTTTTTCTGTTCTACTGATTCCAGCCCGATTCCTTCCTATGACTCTGGACATACATCCAGTATGGTGACATTTGGTCCCAACAGAGAAACAGGAATACCACTGATGTACCTGTTTACACAGGTACAGAGGGCCAGAGGAGGACAAATGACTAATTCACCTGTTTGGCTTCTACAAAATGAACAGAACTTGTGTTGCTTGGTTTGCTATTTTGTGTTTGTGTCATATGGTAGTATGTGAGGATAAATACTGTACCATGGAGCTGGAGGGTTCATCCTTGTCTTACTTTGAGGTGGCTGATGAGGCAGAAGCCATTGAGATTTCAAATACTGTTTTCATGAACTTTAGAAGGGATGTTTCAAGATTCAGAGGTTTGTCGTGTCAATCGTTGAAAGCCAACCTGTGTCAGTGAACGATGATGGGTGGTGGAGCAGTCAAGGCACAATGAATGTCCTGATCTTCACCAAAGTGGTAATGGATCAACCCTGAGCAAAAGGTCTTCATCGTGTCTAGATTTAAGAACAAGGACCTGAATTTCTCATGTTTCTACAGCCTGTCATTGTGACTGGGGCCCATATGCTCTGTACTGACAAGCCTGCCACCACTCCATGCAAGTTTACTTAAAGTGGCTCTGCGAGGTGAGTGCTCGCTGGCTTGGGAGTGTCCTTCAGGAATGATGTTCTTGGGGCATGAGTTACATCAGGATGCCTGTGCATCACCAGCTCCAAGGTGGTGTGGCAGCACTGCTAATTCAAGTGTAGAGCTCCTGGATTGCTGCTGTGTTCTTTGGTGTTGCTGGGGTGTGCTTCCCAGAGCAGCTTCTGTTTGGTGCCCTTAAACTCAAGAACCCACTTCAAAATGCACTTTCAAATCTATTATCTGAGCCGTGGCTGGAGGTGCTGCTTCACTAGAGGTATTTTTTACATTGCTGTCATGGACAGCTGTGCCTGTGCTCAGCTTGTTCTGCAGTACCAACTGAAGCCTGACACCGCCTGCCATCACACGTTGCGGCAGTGTGGGTGTCCCTGTAGCAGCTAATGGGTCAGTTCTAGTGGAAATGGAGGACAAATTCCTGGGGTCAAATGCCAGAATTTGTGCCTTTGCTGGCAGACACAAAGGGCTCTGTTTCTTTTATTCTTCAAGGAATAAAAGGCTGGTCGTGGCGGTGGCATTTGTGTCCTGATCTCTGTGAGGCTGCCAAGAACCCTGTGCCCCTCCTTGTTTCCCAAGTGTTTATGCAATGCTGTGTCCCCCTTGCAGAGGGTTCCATTTGTCTCCCACGTCTCCAGAAGCAACGAAACCAACTCCCATTGTGACTAGCAGAGATGAAGGGAGTCAGGAACTCTTGCTTGCTGTTCTCCCAAGCCTTTGAGGCTTGCATCAATTGCTTATTGCTCACACACAGGAAGTCCTGCCAGGTGAGGGAGAACCAAGAAAGTACAGCTAAAACACGTTTTAGGTGTAAATCTGATACCATAAAATATATAAAATGCCACTGAGATGAGCTCTGGCAGATAGAGCTGCTGTTGAGGCAGAGGGCCTTATTAACTCATTCCTATTCCTTGCTGTTTGGGAAGAGGTGTGGGACACATCACTGTCTGGTTTGTCCCTTCCCTACCAGCCCTGGGGGCTGCTGATATCCACCAACCACCTCTGCCCTGCCAGTGCAGTGGGGAGGACCAGGAGAAGACAGATTTTAAAGAGTTCACTCTTTCAGCAGGCAGCACTTTCTGGAGCCGAGGGTGCTGGCAGCTGCAAGCCTCACCTGATGCATTCGAACATCTCCACCCAGGACTACACAAAATGAGCTGCTTTTGTTCTGCCCTTCATACTGTGCATAGCAAAAGCAGAAACCAAGTCTGCATCTCCTCTGCCAATGGCTCTGTAACCATCTCTTTTGTTCTGTGTCTTTCAATTTCGGCTGCCAGGGCAGCATGGCATTGTGCCACCTAGTTAGGAGCATGGGCTAGCATGGGGTCCTGGCTGCCCTCCTGCACCTTGACAGCCCTCCTAAGGCCCTCCTGCAGCCACCATTGGCTCTGGACTTAGGTTTGACCACATTCATTGTTTTGTGGCCTTTGCCCACGATTAATCATACTGCTATAAGCATCTCGTAGGTCTGCTGCTCACAGGATGACTTTGTGTGGTGACCATGGCTGATCACTTGGTTGATGTTTTATAATCACATTGTGTGTGTTCTAGATGAAGTTCTCTTCTGGCTGGCAGAGCCAGTTGTGGGGGATGGAGGCAAACTGCAGGGAGGGAGGAAGGGAAAAGCATCTTAAAACACAGATGTGACTCATCCTGTAGAAATTCAGATTAGAGTTTGCTGATTCCTGAAAAAAGGATGCCAAAAGAGCTGCTTGCTTTTTTTTTTCCCTCCTGAAAGATCCTCTTCAGAAATAATGAAAGGAAAGGGGAAATATTTTAAGATTTTCTGTGGATGCTAAACATAGCTAGCAGAGAACTTCATTGTACTGCACTGGTTTGTTTTGTTTGTAGGTGCAAGTCATCAATGTGACCTTACCTTGGGTTGTATGTTTTGTTTTGATCGATGAGTCACTATCCGTCCACCTCATTTGGAAGTCCAAACTGCATAACATCTTGATTGAAATTTCTAGCTAAATTATTAAAACCCTGTAGACCAAAAGAACTTTCCCTTTTACATAGAAGCAGATTCTGGAGTTGCTGAGTGTGATTTTCTTTGTTTTTTCCCCCTAGTGCAGTAAGCTATGGTGTATGATATGTGCTTGTGCCTGCACCGGGCCAGGGTGCATTTCTGGAAACAGAGTGCAGGAATACTTACTGCTCTCCTAGCTAATGATGCTTTTTATTCAAAGTAGCATTGAAGAGCTGGAATTTTTCCTTTCTGAGGAAAAAAAAGTAGTGCAGGATGTTGTGGATTTGCTGTCTCTCAGGAGCACACCATAGAACCCACGATGGAGGAGCTGTGTACGTGAAGGCAAAGCCAGCATGTGGAGTTGATTTGGGATGAATTGAGAGTGTGCACTCACCCTGGCAGCCCCATACGTGGATGTGCCACCTCCAAAGACCAGTTGAGTGGCAGCAAGGGAAATGGAGGTGACCTGTAGAACTACTCCCCCAGGATGGTGCTTGGGCTGCATAGGTCTGAGCCTCTCAATGTCCTCCTGGTCATTTTGCAGGCACAGGCTGTGTGCCTGTGTACAGGAAAAGTGCATCCTCCTCAGCTCCTGCTTGCTTGTGTTTCAGTGAGTCAGGAGTGTGTAAACTGTGCATTTGTTTGTTGCATTTATGGAGTGCTTTTAACTTTATCAAGCCCTGGAGTAGCAGGAAGGTCAGTAGTGGGATGCCACATGGAGGGAGAAGCATCAAGCATCCATCACTAATCCAGCATGCAAACTGTTGCCCAAACTGCAGATTTACAAAAGGGTAGAGCAAGGGGTATGTGGAGGGTTGACTGATGTCACTCCTAGGGGTTACATAGGCCAGTGCCCCGGGATGCCTCTGCAAAGCTTCGCACAGACCCTGGCAGGCCAAGAGGAGCAGTGTTGTACCTCTGCATTGTTTAAACACAGAATGAAACAAAATAAACCCCTACTCACTAAGCATGACAACCTCTGGGCTGGGACTAGGTCCAGTTCCTTGGAAGAGGTGTCTGCTGCTCCTGGTGCTGCTTCTCTCAAGGTGGCCTCTTTAAATCTAAACAGTCTGGTTTTGGAGGCAGCATTGCTGGAGGGGTGAGGGGAGGAAAACACTCATCAGGCAAATTGCCTCAAAATAAAAAATCTGAAGTACATATGTGAGTGGGAAAATGAGAGAAAACTGCATTCAGATGAGTGCTTGTTTGTGAGGATCCTTTCTCCTGCCCAAAGAGCAGGTCAGCAGCTTTCAGAGCTGGTTATAAAGCGCATGGACACAGCCTCGTAGCTGCTTGGACAGGAGGGACCAGCCCCAGTTGTAGGTGGTGTCTGAGACCCAAGACAGAACCTTGGGTAATGAGGGCAGCTGGTGACCCATCCATCAGAAGAGCCCTGTCCTGGCTGCAAGTGGCCATAAAGCACCAGAGCACTGGGTCCTGCTCCTGGACAGCACAGGGAGTCAACTGGGGTTCCCAAACCCAGAGCTCAGATGGGTGAGTGGGCAAGATCTCCTCTCCCCAGGCAGCTGAGCTCATCTTTAAAGAGTAGTTTAGGCAAATACAGGCCTGTCTTGTGAAAAGCTGGTGGGAGGTTTTGAAAAGTGGTTGTTTGACAATGTGCTGTCACACATCCACTCAAAAATCCCCAAAATATTTGAAGCTACCTCAGCTCTCTGCAGAGTTTTACCTTGATTTTCTTTTTTTTGTTTGCCTAAGTGAGGTTGGGGGCAGGGTGGAATGAGCTCTCCAGGAGATGGCTTATGGTTCAGCAAGCAGCTGGCCAAAGAGACCACCTCCACAGCATGCACTTTTTGGTGCATGTGACTCTGTCAATGATTAGTGTTGGCTGGTGACAATCTGCACCCCCACATTTCTTAAGCCCCAGATCTGTCAAGCTTGTGTGCATTGGAGCAGCCAGAGCTCATGCAGGTAGATCCTGTTTGCACTCTGTGGTTGATGTGTGATTGCCCATTTTTCTCTGGCCCATGACTGTGTGGATGGACCTAAATCTTCACATATCCACAGCTGTTGCTCTTTGTGTCTTGACTTCTTGTGGACCCTATAGCCCTTTCATTTTGCTGCCTTGTTTGTTTGTTTTTCCTTTCCTCCTCACTAGCATTTTCCAGCAAGTTACTGGGCAGTCCTGCATTATTGTCTCTGGGATCTTTCAGTCAATGAGCTTTAATTGACTGTGGTGGTGTAAAGTTCCCCTCAGCAGCATGGCTATCTCAGAGCAGGGGCAAATGGGCTGGGGCTTTAGGACCTGCATTGAAAGGGTAGAGGAAATGCCAGGGCCTGGCTGGCCACAGAATATGGATGTGAAAGCTCATGGGGCATGTAGGCATTGCTGCCAGGTCAGGAGCTGCTGGCATGGTCACTACTGAGGAGTGTTGCTGAAGGGAGGAAAACCAGAATTTAATATCTTGTGTTTTGCAATAAGCACCCTGTAGCATTGCCCCAAACATCTAGTGTTGTGGAAACAGAGGCTTGGATGTGTGGTAACTGGTAACAGCTGGCAAGTTGTCCGTGGTGCTGGAAGTTGCCCTGAAGGGGCTCTGGTTTCTCAGGAGCCTTTACCAGGGTTTGAGCACTGTAGCGCAAGTGTGGCCCAGGAGGATATGGACACTAGCAGAAGCAGGCAGGGAGTGAGGAGGCCAGGGAGATGTGGTGTGCCAGTTTGGCAAGGGCTGTGTCATAGCCATCCAGGGAGGTTATTTTGAGGACCAGCAGCCCGGATAGTGGGAGATACAAGACTTGGAGACCAGGGTGTGTGTCTGTTCTTGCAGTCCGTGTTTCATCTTGCACTACTTCCACTCTTGGGATCTAGGAGCTCTTCATTGCCCCCATAGCAGCACCCCTCGTTTGAGGGCAGCACTGTGGGGCAACACCGTTTCTGTGCCTGATGCACATAAATTTGGGGGTGGAGTGGGACATGCAAGTTGGAGGGAGCCCATCTCCTTGCTGACTCTCTGCTTTTGCCTCCCCAGACTCACGCCTCACTATGTTTACCCCCAAGCTATCATCCAGCCCAGCGTGGTGATCCCTACCCCTGTGCAGTCCATCACATCTCCCTACATCGACTACACCGCCGCCAGCCAAGCCTATTCCCAGTACACCACAGCTGCCTACGATCAGTACCCCTACGCTGCCTCCCCTGCCGCCGGGTTCGTGGGATACAGCTACACGGGCGCGGTCCAGCCTCCCATCACCGCCAGCAACCCTGCAGCTCCCACCACCGCCTTTGTGCAGTACCAGCCCCAGCAGCTGCAGCCTGACCGCATGCAGTGAGGGCCCTGCCTGCGCCTTCCCCACCGAGGACAATCTTTTACAATGGAAGGATATGACCAGGACAACAAAAGCAACAACAACAAAGAACAATAAAAGAAAGAAAACAACAGCAACAAAAAAGAAAAATAAACCACCCCATCCCTTTATCCTCTTTACATAGGTGCATATCCATACCTGAGCTATTTATAGTGTTAAGGGCAAACCCAAGCTGCAGCCTTTGCTTATGAAAATGGACTTCTGGTAAGTTGGTGGTGTTTTCGTTTTTTGTTTTTTTTTCCTGCAATCTGGACAGATACTGTCTTGAAGATGTTCTAAAAGTGACTGAAATGTTTCACAGGAAAACTACAGATTCTTGCACACATTGCGGTCTGCTTCCATCACCCACGGTCTTCTTTCTGTCTCTACCCCACCAGCCCTTCCTTCCTCATCAATCCTGCAATCTTCTTCTTTACTGTTGAGGTACAAAGGTACTCGGCGAACGTGGAAAAGAGCAATCTTATTTTTTGGTTGTACAAAAACTTTGTAATACTCAGAGATGCCTTACAGAAAAAAAAGAAAAAAAGAAAAACTATTTTTTAATATTTATTGCGATTTTATTCGCATGAGCTGTGAATTGCAGACAGAAGAATAGTAGTAAGTATCTGCCTTGTTTAATTCTCATTTTACTAAATTATTGTATGTAGGTAAAAGTTCTTAAGTAATTGCTGAATCACTTCAACATGCAAAAGGGAATATTGGCTTGAAGGAGAGCAGAATATTCCTTTAGTCAACGCACTGTACTATTTTCTTATTGTAATTGTTACTATGTTAAGATTATCTCAAATTTAGGTATATTTTTAAATGCAAAAAAAACCCCAAGAATACTGAACATTTTGTCTACTTTGGTAGATCTTTTGTTACAATGCTGCAACCTACGGAGACATTTACAGTATTTAAGTAAAACAGATTTGGGGCTGTTGGTCAGTGAAACTTAGAATATCTTGAGTGGAGCAAGAGAGAAAAGAGATGTTTTGTCTCTGAACAAATGGGTAGATATGACCTTTTTAAGCCTATAATCCAACAGCTAAATAAAGGAAGAGAACAGCTGATGTAAGTTAAGTGCATTTCTACAAAGAACAGCAATAAAGTATTTTAACTTTTAAAATTATTCAATACTGTATGGTACCCTGTTTGCTTGGATGAAGTCCACTAGGGAGTACTTTCAAACTTTCAAACTGACCTGGTCTGGCCTAACTGAGCTGTCACCCAGGAGCATGGGCGCCTTGTGGGCTGGGAGTGTGTGTCATGCAGTGCAGAGAGGCTGGCAAGAACCCCTGCCTGCATCCCGACCCAGCACTGCATTGCACAGGCATGGCATGAGTGCTGCCATCCCTCGCAGCAGGTCCTGTGCACCACTACTTGGGAGTCTTGTCTTGGTTCAGGGACATGTTGCTGAGGGCCTCTAACCCAGCAGGGATCCAGGCAGGCTGCAGGTAACAGTGAGGCTCTGGCAGGGTGCTGCATTTGACTTTTTCCCAACCAACCTGCTTTAGAAATTCAGGGTTCACGTTCTGACAGTTACAAACTGTTTTTAAAAGTTAATACAATTATTCTGTTTGCTCATGCCAGTTACCTGGTTCATCTCTATAAAGGTTATGGCAGGATTGGTGACTTCCTGCATGTTTTGCACCAGTGTATATTGCAGTTGAAGGTGAAGAAGCCCGAAGCTATCCTTAGGGCAGAGGGTGCTGCAGGATGAAAGCAGAAGCAGTTCAGCACTGTACCTGATCATCTGCCCTGCTGAACTTCAAGTAACATAGTGGGCATGTCTAATGTCATCAGTAGGCCTCAGAGTAAACACCCCATCTCGATGAATGGAAACAGCTCCTTCCTCCCTTGTTCGTACTGTGTAAGAATGCAGATCCTGGTGGGCCTCTGTTCATCCTGCCTGGGGTTTTGCTTACAACCATGTGGGTGACATTTATTTCCTTTTTAAGTAATTACTTTCTGGATATAGCTGTGGGGCTGCCAAAGGAGAAGCAGCTGAGTGCTGCATCCAACACAGCGCTGGCAGGGAGCACAGCCTGGCCCGAGAAACCTGCCTTTGAAGTACTATCAGGGCTGGAGATTATTCAGCAATTCTTCTCTCCCTGCTATGAGTCTTTCTAAGGAAGGGGGGAAGGGGAGGATTTTGGAGGCAAAAGGGAGCAGCCCCAGCCCCATGGTGGTAAGGTGCTCATCCTTGGGCAATGTGTCTGCATGGCATGGGTGCTCCTGTCTTCACCAGAACCTGCACCTCCCCCAGTCAACAGGAAGAGTAAGGCCTTGTCCAGTGCATTTTCAAGTGAGAAGAGCAATGATTTTCCATTTAGCTGACATCAATTTCCTGAAAGGTGGCCAAAACTGGCAGGAAGCAAGGGCGCAGGCAGCAGGGAACAGCAGCATGCTCCTTGACCTGGCACTTAGCATACCGCTGGATGACATCCACCCAGAGCTCAACAGGTCACTGTGCTAGAGCAACAAGAGTTAAATGCTGTAGGTGACAGGCACTGGTCCTGTGTCACCCTAACTAGTTAGAAGTCACAAGTGCTTAAATCACTTTGCAATTGCTTAAAAGTGTAATTTGTTTGTTTGGGTTTGGTTTGGTTTTTTTCGCATGTTGTTTGACAGAGCAGCCTCTTTCACCAGCACCATGTGCCCTGTGTTCTTCAATCATGAAGCAAGCTTGCCCCGGGCATCTCAGTTCTGCTCCAGGCATTCAGGATCTCAGGGTGGGCGTGAGCTGCCATTGTTAAAGCTTTAGTGTGCCAACATGTGGCTGCAAGGAGACAAGGAGGAGTAGCAAGGGCTGGGTGATTTTGGCAGGGCAGCCTCAGCAGCACGATCTGCTTGGCATAGGTTCCAGGGGCAGAAGCAGCCATGTGAGACCACGCCTTCTCCTGGGCACATCACAGCAACCATGCAGGCAACTGACCTAGGCCAAGCCATCGCCTAGCAGCTGTGCCCACGTGCCCAGGTATTTGCATGACAAATTAAATTCCTTTTCATAGGAAGCCATCACACCTGGACTGCCAGGATGAGCACTGGCTTGTGTGGGCTGGAGCAGGTGGAGCCCTTCTGCTGTCACAGGGAAGCATCATCATAAATAGCAGTGCCAGAGTGCTGGTCACGGTCCAGATAAGCCCAGCCATAGCCTGGCATCACCTCCATTCTCCCCCCTCCACAGCTGCAAGCCCACAGAGAGCCCTGTACCACCTTCATAACTAGGGCCAGGGCCTTCCCTATCTGTGGGCTGTAGAAAGTGGAGGGCTCAGGTGAGATTTCTGCTGAGGGCTCTGCTGCCAGCACCTGCCCGAACCCACTTATAATAAGGATAAGAGGGGCACCAAGCCCACATCTCTGTGGAACTTGCCCCACCACACTGCATTATCTGTCTGAGGGCCTTGAGAAGCCCTATGGGCTTCAATTTCAGTCCAGGACTTCCCAAGGGCCATCCCTGGGATGGGCAAGGGTGATCCTGGGGACCCTGCCAGTCCCACAACCCAGCTTCTGTGCATAACAGCTGCAGCACTGAAAGTTTACAGCTGAGAGGGAAAGGCCAAGGGCAGGACTGATTTGCATAGTAACTGGGCTGCTCTTGGCTCTTACCGGTACTTCAGAATCAAGTTCACAGCAAAACGAATTTTATCCCCTCATATACAAGGAACGATAACAGCATCCCTTTTTGATCCACACGCACCCCCGGCCGTGTTTGAACTACGTTTTCCCCTCCTTTGTGCCTCTGAATCCTGCCAGCTTACAGATTCCCTTGTTCAGAGAAGAGGGAAAAGGGGAGGGGAGGGAAAGGGGGGAAAAAAAGGCAAAATTTAAGCCTAGGATTAAACCCCATCACTAAAATAGTTCGAATAACAAAGTCAACTGACTGGCCGGGAGCTGGGTGAATGCCTGTCACGTATCGCCCATGAGCCGCAGCGCCGTCATGTGTTTCGCTAGATAGTTCCTGGAAAAGCTTCTGCTCAGCACGATAGACCTGCGGCTGCCGATACCGCCGCGCCCGCGCCGCTCTCCGCCAGCGCTGCGCCAGCG
The DNA here is from genome assembly GCA_013399775.1 of Semnornis frantzii. Lineage (NCBI taxonomy): Eukaryota > Metazoa > Chordata > Aves > Piciformes > Ramphastidae > Semnornis > Semnornis frantzii. The sequence continues at coordinate 56,668 of VWYK01114647.1, read as the reverse complement.
TTCCCGGCTTACAGCGGTGACTCCCTCCGGGTACCTGAGACATTAGTTCTGCTGGTGACCCGAATAACACCCAGCTGTAAATGGTGAGCGAGGCTTCTCCAGCCTCAGCGCTTCCAGCACACCGAGTTGGCAGCCTCCTCCGTCTTTATTGATGTCTTCAGCAATGGGATTTATGTTGGGACACTTTTATGTTGGGATACCTTTTTTTTTTTTTAACCTGGTTGTTTTTTTTTTTTCACTAATTTTTTTTTTTTGCATAGTTTTATCTACATAAATAATCTTAAAAGTGGGACCTTGCATGAGAGAAAAGCAGAGGGTTTTAAATCCCCATCCAGGCAGAACCATGTCAGATACCATGTGGAACCATACAACCAGGAGCATGGTACTGGGGCAATTTGTACTGAAAGACTAAGCCAAATGACTTGGATTTTGGTCTTTTGCCGGCACCAGTAGCACAAACCCGGAAACAGGTGTGAGGAGGCACAGTGAGAGGGATGATGGCTCAGATAAGGGCATGCTGTGTGGATGGCAATTAAAGACTCATTTATTACCTGTGTACTTGTGCTTGAGAAGTTGATGATGATGGTGACAGGTTGAAGATGGAGAAGTTAGTGATGGACAGCAAACATGGAGACATCAGAGATGGAGTGAGGTTGTTCTGAAAGTGCTTCAATGCTTCAGGATGAAACTGGGCAATAACAGCACAGCACATCGCCAGTGAACCAGACTGTGGTGGGTACCTGTTTTCCCCAGCCTCAGCCGCTAAATCCAGAGCAAGGGCAATGCCACCGTGGCACGGGTGTTTGCTCACAGAGGGACTCAGGGCATGAGCACAGGGAATACATAGTTTTCATTAGAGATCCTTGAAGGTATCTGCATGAGTAAATTTATTTGTATAATAATTTAAACATATGTAATTTAACTGCATAATTACATATGGCTATGTTTAAACACAGACACATATGAATATATACAAAGTAAGCTTTTTGTCCTTCTCCCTGTGGGCACTTTTGAGCTGCAGTCTCTACAGCAGCCCCTGGGCTTGATGTGCTCACATGCCACGAGCAGCACGTTCACTGGAACCATGCTGGTGTCCTGTTATCCAGGGGATGGTCTGTGTTATCTCCTCATGCATGGGACTGGCTGCTGGAGCCAGGCAGCAATGGGGGGGGCTGCACCAGCATCTCGAACCCTCATCCACTTAACCAGTGCAGTACAGCAGAGAAAAAAGTGGTATTATTATTAAAAAAAAAATGCACTGGGACATCAATAATACTATTTGCCCCTTATTAAAGGATATTTTGCATCCTTTAAAAATGCTTTTGCATCTTTTGAGAGTTACCATACTCATCTTTAAGCAGAAATAAGATAAAGAAGCGTAAGGTGACATAATCTAAAGGACTACTTGAGGGGGGAGCCCAGCTTCCACATTGGGAAGCTGCACGGGCAGCCTGATTATTAAGTCCTACTGAATCAATGAGCCCTGAGATCCCAGAAGCTGATTTTGAAAAGCATTTACCCACGTAAAGCTGGAGAGCAGGGCCTTTTGTAAATCAGCCAGGAGCATGTTTTGGTTTGAAAATAGCACTAAGCATCTTATTACATGTTTAACACTCAAAAGATCTTTTAAAATCAGACTTAAGCACACTTGAGTGGTTCCATTTTAATCTCTACCTCTAGATAAACATGGGGGGTGGGGGTGGGGGGGATGTCACCATGCACACACAGATGCTAAGAGCCGTCTGCTTTCCCCAGCAGCATCAGCTGCTTACATGTGAGCACATTAAACAAAGCTTGAGCTTTGCAAAATGAAAGTGAAATGAAATAAATAGATCCTACCATTAGTTTTCTGTGAGCTGGCTTTACAATTAGCAGGTTTTAGAATGAGCCCTTGGGGGAAAGAAAACCCCTCCAAAACCCACATCCTACCTTATTTTAAACAGTGAACACTATTCATTATTTCATGCTACTTTAATAAGGTAAACTACTTTGGTTTCCTGTTTGCAATGAAGTTAATATAAATATTTTTGTACATATAATGTTCATATATTTCAATTACGTATAAATGTGGTTAGAAGCAGGTATGCATGAGCAAACCTCCCTACCAACAGCAAGGTGTAGATATATATGTGTGTATGAATGACTACCTTTATTCAACTGGTATTTTAACTTCTATTTCACCATTGCTGGATGCTGAAGATGCCATATGAATTTCTGTGTAAAAGGCAATCTGCAATGAGGAGCACAATAGAGCAGCAATTTAACCAAGTCTAAAGGCAAGAAGGAGCAGTTTCAGCGATGCTCATCCATTTCATGCTGGAAGGCTTGGCGTCCCCGGCCTGCTTCTGCCCGCTGCAGGCCTTATTTGCTGAGTCCATCTTAGAGCACCCCCAAGGGCTGACAGAGGCTTTGCAGGAGCTCCGTTGCTTACTTTGCCCTAACTCAGCTTGGTCCTGGTTTGCAGGCTAAATCTGGGACTGCTTTTCTGATTTACTTAGGGCTGGAATCACCAGCTGTCCCAGTAAGACGCAGCCACCAGTGGCATGGATGCGGCCAGCTTGCTGAGGGGCTGGGCAGGATGCAGCCCTTGAGCTGTGCCCAGGCACTGCTGGGATGGGCACAAGCTAATCCAGGCCAAATCACGTCCTTGGCTGAGCTCAGTAGGCTGGAAAAATAGTGCAAAGATCACAGGCTGTTGTGAGAGCTGTGGCTGGGAGATGGGTAAGCATGGTCCAGGATCATCCTTGGCTCCTGCTGGAGGGAGCCCTGGGCTGAGCAGTGCCAGGTCACATTCCCCATGCTCTTGTTGCTGCTGCCACACAGGCTCAGGCATTTTACCTGTGGGTGTCTGTCTGTCTTTCTCCATTCCCATCAGCCTCACTCTGCTCAGCTATTTTGGGCATCTGCAATCTGGACGAAAGCTCCAGTCCTGCCAGGAGCCCTGCATGGGCTTGAATGGGGAAAAAAAAAAAAAAAAAAAATCCCATCACGTTGGGCAAAGGTTTCCAGGCACTGCCAGTTTCCTGCCCCAGCCCCTCTCCCCATGGGCAGGGGAGTGGCCCCAGCCCCAGAGCCACTCTGCAGCTGCCCAGTTGAGACGCAGCCTGCCAACAGAAGACTAAATCAAATCCAAATGTTTATACCACTGGCACTGTCCAGATCATGTGCCTAGTAAAGATGTAGAGTGCATGAATATTTCGTTGTAGCTGTCATCTAAACTGCCAGAAATGGTGGCTGTGCAGAGCATTCTGGCACAGTGCTGGAGGAGGCTGGTGGTCCAAGACTTGCTCAAGAGGTGGATGGATGCACACTGGCTTTTAGTCCCGTTTTGGAAACTGGCCCAAGGCCTCCGTGCACAAGCATGGGGACGGGGGCAGATGTACCTACAAGGCACTGAACTCCAGCACAGCCCCAGCTCCCACAGGTGTCTGCAGCACATCCCAGTTGCTATAGGTTCGTGTGCTGAGAGGCTTAGAAAAAACCCCACTCTAACCCATCCAAGTGTAGCCTGAGCCTGCTGCCCAAGAGCATTGCAGTGTGACAGTTACAACAGGCTTACTCATTTCTCCAGTGAGTAAAACTGAAAGAGGAGCCCCATGGGTACAGGACGGGGTGCGGGGCTGACAGCAGATAAGGAGCAGCTCCCTAATCTCCAGCCCCAGCAACCCAAGGGTGAGGGTGATAACTCACACCAACCCCTGGCTCACAGCAGTGGCACAGGGGCGGTGCTGCTGGTTTGAGTGTTTGCAGACTTTCTCTCATTTTGGGGGAGTTCGTCTGCAGCATTCCCCCCCAAGCTCAGCACCCCTTGCCCTTCTCCAGGAGTCAGCAGGAACTGATGGTGGTGGAAAGCACAGGGCATGCACTTTGTCCCTCTTGTCTTGCCTCTGCAGTGGATGCCCTGTCCTCCCTGCAGCATAACCTTGGGGCACGGTGGCTACAGCAGACAGCATCTTTCATTTGATAGATCACTCTGTTTATGTTAATTTAAAGTCTAGAAAGTTGAGGGAGTGAAGGTCCCAATCAAGGCTTGTCCTAGGCCACCCCATGGGCTGGGTGATGTTGGGAAGCCAGGACGACAAAGAAGCCTGCTAGTCCACTGATGCAGTCCTGGACTGGGATTTTGGATCAGATACCTATTCTTTTATCCGCCCCCTTGGAGAGCTGACGGACAGACAGGTCAGGCCTGTGCCCATTCTTGCCCATCTCCTGTGCCATGCACCCGCAGCTGCACCACTCCTGCACCACTGATTTGCCTGCTCAGCATTGCCTGCCCCCAGCTCATGGGTATAAACTCCATTGACCCCTCACTGGCCTCCCCATGTGCCGAACTGCACATGATAAGCTTTGCTCCAAAGCACATTTTTGTCAGAGGGCAGTAAGATAAAAAACTTTAAATAGCGCAACATGACATTCACCAGGGTCTGTGCCACTGCACTTCCCACACACCACTGTCCTTCATCCTCCCTCTCCAGCTTTGGGCATGAACACCCCCAAGCCCCCAAGGCTGGGTTCCTAAAAATCAAAACAGGAAATGAAGAGCTGCTCCTGTCCACTTGCATTACACTTTCCAGGTGGCATGGCACAAAGTGTGACATGACACCATCAGTGCTGCAGAACAAGACTCTGCCTCTGCTTTTGGGGTGCCTCTGATCCCTCAGCACCTTGCTGCTGGGCCCCTGTCCCCGGCTTGCTCCAAGGAGCACCACACACTCTTGGCCTTCTCTCATTTGGCTCAGCTGCACTGTTTGGCCAAGTCCCCAGCAAAGGAAGAAAAGTGGAGAGCCCCAGTGATGGGCCAGGAAGCTGGGGGAGGGCACAGCTCCCTGCAGGGCTCCTCTCCAACGACAGAAACTAACAGGGCATAAAAATGAAACGCCCCCCTTGCTGCCTTTGCCACCCCTTGCTCCCAGTAGGCTGGCCTGCTGAGTTCCCTGCCAGGGCACACTGGCAGCTCTTGGAGGCTGGATGCCATGTGGAAGATTGGAGGAACTGATGCCAGCATCCTCTCCTGGAAAGGCCAGTTTCATCTACAGCTCCAATTCCAGCTCTATCACTTTCCTTTCAGGGTGAGCCTGCTCCTTTAATCCCACCAGTACCAACTGTCCTGGGCTTTTGACAGTGCTGCCAAGCAAGTGTTATAAAAAGCTTTAGCCTCTCACAGATTTTAGGAATATACTCCTACTCTCCCTAATTTCATGTTTAGTTTTGTGCAGCTATTAGCATGCCATATTTAAAGGCACAGTTTCAGTTAATAACTATCTTGAACTTTCCCACTTTCCATTTTTT
>VWYK01114647.1:35280-51339 GCA_013399775.1 Semnornis frantzii | reverse complement strand
AAAAAAAAAAAAAGGAGGAAACCAAGATTTAAAATAGTCATCAGAGAAAACATTGTAATGCCCACACAGGTTTTTCTAACAATTTCAGAAATGCCCACAAGAACAACTGCTTTTAGGCAGTGAAAAAATCTCAGCTGAGAATTTGCAGGGCAGATGGAGCACTAAGGAAACAAAGCACTTCATAGAGGAAAATGTGGTCCATGCTCTACTGTCCCTCAAAACCTTCTGCTGCCACTGCCTTATACCTGGCTGATTGCAGATGGCCTTGCACAAGCATGTTGGGATCTCTGGGGCAGTCTGGTTGGCATTGCCTAGCCATGCCAAGAGAAGTGATGCCATTTACTCTGTCCCATGGTTACTGCAGAGGCGCAGTGTGTGGCTCTGGGAAGCGCTCTGGAGGTGGTCACAAACAATGTCACCTTCAGTCTGGGTCAGTCACAGTTCATCTCCAAGGACGAGCTGTTGTGGCACACCACACATTCTTTTATTCATGATATTAATTCGTTTGTTTACGGTATGGCTACTAAAAGCATCTGGGTTCACTCTGACTAGTTCGGGACCCTGGAACAAGCCTTTTTAGATCCTGCCTTGTGGTACAGATGATGTTGGTGGCTTTGTCCAGACCTCCCACAAGGACATACACATTTCCTCTTCTCCACACCTCTAGCAAGATGGGGCAGCAGTGAGACACTTGTGGTGTGTGACTGGTAACCTGCCAGCGCGACAATTCATCCCTTCCTACGTCTGGCATGTGTGTGGCCTGTGACACACCTCATGGCCAACTGGCTCTGGTTCCCCTGCACAGCACAGGAGAGCCAAGCCAAGATGAGCAGAGCCATAAGCTCACAGGGACACCACAGGCACCAACAAGATCCTAGGATGCAAGCTGGCCCTGAGATGAGGAACTGGCAGAGCCCACACTAACTGGAGCTTGACTCTGCCAGGTCTGTCTGAGGGACCAGCCTTGTTCTCACAAGTGCCCTGACTGAGGAACAGCTAACGGTTACCACCCGAAGCTTCTTTTCAAAGCTGATTTACGCACAGGTTAACCATCCTTCTGCACACCAAAACTCAGCTGCCTACCCCAGTGTGAGGACACAGGGGTGCTGAAACCAGGGGAGAACTTGGCTCAGGGAAAAAACACTCTGGAGAGGTGCAGTCTGACTGGGAAACAGGCTTTTGCTGCAGCTCCTGGGGGGCAGAGTATGGGCAGCACCGCTCCTTGGCACAGCCGCTGCTCCAGGAGCTCACAGCACAAGTTCAGCTGCTCTTGCTATGAACAGCTTCCCGCAGACCGTGTGCGAAAGGCTCGGCTGTGTCCCCTCAGTGCACCCCGGCTCTATGTAAAGGCTGGCAGCGGGCGTGAGCCGCACATCTGCTCATGCAAAGTCACGGCTGCAGCCCGGAGGGGGCGGCTGGCAGGAGAGCTCAGCCGTCGGCCGCTGCAGGAACCTCGCCGTTGTGCACGGGTGGCTTTTCTGCATGAGTCGTGCTGCCAGCTTGAACTTCTGGCCTGCAAGTGCTTCGTGCACCCACAACAGTCACACCAGCTGCCCTCCTTGCCCGGAGAGCCTAGGCGGAGCCCTCACCCCCAGGCAGGCAGCGGAGATGCATCTCTTGCCAGTTTCCCAGGAGCAGCAGCCCCTCAGTCCTGTCCCCAGCAAAATCACAGAGATAAGGCTGGATGATGATTAGTTCGTGCTGCCATCGAGACAAAATAAAGCCTGGCTGCTCCGATACATTTTTCCCCCTTAATTGTTCTATTTCCATGCACAGCATAGGCCTGGCCTGCCTGCTCTTGCCAGGAAAGACCAGGACTGATCATTGTCAGATGGTTCACACAGAGGTTTCTGTTTTGTTTTGTTTTTACAAGGATCCAAGATGATAGGGGGAGGGAAAGAACCTTTGTCCTCTGCTTAAAATAATTTAAGAGCTTTCCACTGTCTATGCCAGGCTCAAACAGACGTTTGCATAACAAATGAGCTTCCACCTGCTCTTCGGTCCCGGGTGACTGCTGGGGCTCTTGCAGGAAGAGGCTCCATCTCCATTTCATCTCCATCTCCATCATCTCCATCTTGGTCCTGGTCCTGGGTTGCCTCAGAGAAAGGGAGGGCATGTGTAGGATTATAAATTCTTGGCACTTTTGACAATCCAGACTTTGTAAACGGCCTCTGGAACATGTGAGCAGTAACACATTTGCTTTGGTAACCAACAAGTAATTCCAGACATCTTTTATTTTGCTGTAAAAATGCTACAAAGCAAGCTGATTAGTGAAGATTTCTCTCCAAGCTAAAGCCTGTTGACAGCTGATTTTCTCATTATCCACTGAAGAAGCCTCTCTGTGCAGGGCATTCTCCTTCATTCAGTGACACATAAAGGCAGAGCCCAAAGAGACTGTTCAGGTGCAGAAAAAACAAGCAAAGCCCTTGGAAGTTCCACGGGAACTTCTCTTGCCCCTGAGACAGATGAACATCAGATGCATAAATTATTCCAACAGTTCTGCTATTGCTATTTAAACAGATTTCATTGCAGAGTGCTTCTAGAGAGCATCTGCTGCGATGGCCAAGGTCACAATTTTCAGCCCAGCAAGCAGATAAAACTGCTGCAAGAGCCCACTGCCAGAGCTGTTTTGGGCAAAGCTGTATCATCTCAAATCCTCTGCTGAGGAACTGGAGGAATTTTCCAGCTCACATCCTCCTTCTGGGAGGGAGAATATGGGGGAGTAAAGCTCAATTACCTTCACATAGCTCTGCAAAGCAGCAGGAGCATTTACACAAGAAACTGGGTGGAAGCAAAGGCTATCAGAGTCCAAGTACCCCATCAATTATATCAGAATATTGTATTTTGGTGAAGAAAGGGCACTTCCACCAATACCACAACATCCTTTTTTAGACAGTGACTGAAAAAAATGGTGCAGTTACTCATTCTGTAGAGGTTAGATAGATGACATCACATTATAGGTAGAAAGCTAAAAAAATAATTCATAATCAGTCAGAAACTATCATCCCACCACCCTCCTTTTTCCTTTAAACTCTGGGATCTGGCATTTTTACATATGTAGAATTCCAGAGTAAACCTTTGCAACATCAGACATCCATCCTCTGCACGAGACTAGACCCACATGCCCCTCTGCTCCTGACACCTTCAGTACTGTTTAGTTCCACCTGAAAGAGCTGAGCTCTCAGGTCAAAGCTTGGCAGAACTAGCCTCTGTCCTAAGTACAGGGTTGAATCATGGCTTTTACAGCCTGAGTTTACAGCAAGCACTGTGCATGCTCAAGTTTCCCTGACCCACTTCCATCTGCCAGCTGTTTCACACATCAGCCTGAGATGTTCCCTCCTGTGATGGTTTGGGTCAAGCTTCACTTGATCACAAAACCATCCCCCTTCATGTGCACACACACCCCCTAACCCTGTCCCCCCAGGTAGATCCCTTCAGCAGCTGCACTGGACACTGACAGGAGACACTAACAGGTTCCTTTAATACCCAGACTGGCAGCCTGGACACCCCAAGCAGGGTAGGACAGGCCTCTTCAGGCTCGTTGTGGCTCACAGTCCAACCTGCTGGGCAATACTCTGTTTCATTCAATTCGATCAAAGCCCCAGAGATACCATATGGCTCCCGGGAATGGTTTACTGTGGGAGGGTTTGGTTTGCAGCAGGGTGGTTACTGCTGGAAGAGGCTGGGGAGTAGCTCCCACCCCTGCTCCTGAGTGCCTGTGGGAGACAAATGGCTCTGATGGCACCCAGCCACACCAGTGCTGAAAGCCTGGGGAGGAAAGCACAACTCTGGAGCCGTAAGACGATACTTGGAGACTGAGTGGTCCCTTGGAGGACACAGGGTTTGCTCTAGAGATGAACAAAAGTAAGCACCAAAAACCCTGAGAAGGGCAGAAGCACAGAACCGCAGCCCACTCCATCCCACACTGAATGGTGCATGTGGCTGCTAAACATTCCCTGGAACAGCCTGGATTGGAGAGAGGAGCTGCTGTTGTGCTATGCATCCTACCTGGGATCTGCTCTGCCAGGACAGGAGAGCTGGGAGCCAGACTCAGTACATAGGAGGGTCCTCTTGTCTTGAAGCCCTGAGGGCAGGCATCCAGGTGAGTGCTACAGTGTCACTGTTTGAGTCACACCTGGCTTCCCCCAGCACTTCTTCATTCTTGTGGCCTATTGAAATAGTGGTTTCTAAAGGATGCCAGCTCAGGGTGATGTATTTTCCATCCCAACCAACCATCCCCTCCATGGCATCAATGAAAGACTCCCATTTCAGACATCCCCAAGAGACTGAGCTGTGATTATGGCAGAGGCATTCCAGGAGGAAAACAACACTAGAAAAGTGTTGCAGTTACCTGGTGGATTTTGCTTCTGCTTCAAGAGGTGAGGTTGAGAAAGCAAAGCCTATAATATAAAAAGCCAGTATATGGGGAGGTTCACAGTTAAAGCATGTCACAAGCAGAGGTTTTCTACAGCCAATAAATAATGACTCTCTGGGCCATTCTGAAATAATTAAAGAGCCTAAATGCTGCTTAGGAAGTGCATTCCTGTTCCTCACAGCCTGTCCTGGGCGCTGCTCTGTCACAGTGCAATGGGACAGGGGAGGCTCTGCTTGGGCTTTTGGAGCACCCTTTCATGGGATCTAGAGGTATAGTTGGAGAAGTGAACGGGAGCTGGGACACTTCTCTTGGTGTCTGCCAGGAAGAGACTTGGCCTGGAGCTGCCTTTATTGCCTGCACTGCTGCTGCATGGGCCCCAGGAGAAGCCAGTAGAAGTTCCCCCTTGAGTTAAAGGAGTCTCCAAGTGTGGTCTCACTAGGGCAGAGTAGAGGGCAAGAAGAACCTTCCTAGACTGGTGTAGAAAGAAGTTCTAAGCCGTGTGTTAGAGTCAGTCCAGTTCTAAGTATGATGCATAAAGATCACAGCATCACAGAAACATCCAGGTTGGAAAAGTCCCTCAGGATCACCAAGCCCAACCTATAACCCTACTCAACAAGATTCGCCTTAAACCATATCCCTAAGCACCACATGCAAATGACCCTTAAACACATCCAGGGTTGGTGACTCCACCACCTCCCTGGGCAGCTCATTACAGTGCCTGACCACTCACTTCAGCTTCCTTCTCTCTGTACCATCTCTCTGTGCCTTCCTTCTCCTATGTATTTTGCCCAAGCTCATTTCCAAGAATTAATATCATCCTGGTTCAACCAGGCACAAATGTCACAAGAGTCCTTGCCTTGAGGCACTCTCTCAAAACTGTGCTGAGAGCTGAGGGAACTGAGGCACATACAATGACCAGGAAAGCTCTGCGGGCTGCTCTCCTGTTCTCTGGGAGGGACAGTAGGCACCACTGTGTCCTGGACCTTTGGTTTGATTTGCAGTTCCCTGTCCTCTTCACTGCCTCCTCAGTGACTGCGCAGTGCCATCTGGTAACAAATCCTGCAACACCAGTATGTGGTGCACCACAGGTACCAGTAGCCATCTAAATGGTCATCAGTTAAAAAAAAAAGAAAAAGAAAAAAAAAAAAAAAGAAAGAAATCCAATAGCAAAAGGCCAACAAATAGTTGACTCAGTTCCCAGGCAAACACAAAGAACGGTTTTGGAATGTCACTGCTGTCCCTTTGTTTACTGGATGCAGTAACAGAAAAGGCAAAGAAAGAAAAAATATATACTCTGCTAGTGGCAACTTATTGTGGGTGAAGCAGGCTGGGGCATGCCCAAGGAAAGGAGGGTCAGGCTCCATGTGTGTCTGCTGGTGACGGGAAATAAATGTGCCCAAAAGCACTTTAAAAAACCCAACATGAAAAGGCCCAGCCATGATTGCAGCAGTTAGGAGTGATATATTCTTGGCATGGAAACAAAAACCAAATTCATAGCAGGTTTGGAGCTGATCTTACTGGCTTACATGGGATTTTTTACTTAGGTAATTCTATTGTTGGCTGGAGCTACCTGATTGATGCCTGAATAAGGTCCTGATCCAGCAAACATTTACTTATGTGCTTTAGTTTTACCTTTGCCCTTGGATACTCAGTTAATTTCAGTCAGTGAAGGTAGTGCTTGTCTGGAAAGCTGAGGCCTTTGCAAGATGCAAATCTGTGCTGCAAAGCCTGAAGCGAAGGGGAAATTTTGCAGGGAACGGTGATGTCCCCCAGGGCTGTGGTCATTCCACTCCTGAGACACTGCCGGCCCCAGGCTGCACATCCCAAAGCTGAATGATTACTCTTGTAGGTCCATTTGATCCAGCAACTTTAGGAAGCCTTAGCACAAACCTGCAGCTGCGTCCAGCTCTGTGTCATCAGCAAGCTGAACATGAGACAGCCATGTAACACCAAGTCCATTCTGACAACACCATCTCCCCTGCACAGACCATTCAAACAGGTTGTTACACACAGCAGAAACTCTTAGGATTTGTTATTTTCCTTCAAGAAAGTGGTGGTGAGCATTAAAAGAGCCATTATTTGCCCTGTACTCTCCCCAGCTACAAGATAAAAGAGAGGGATTGATTCATCAAATAGCATCCTCTAACAACAAAACCTCTGGGTCTGCTTCAAGGGAGCATGAGAAAAAATATCTGTCAGAGGTGAGAGGAAGAACAGTACCAGAGAAGTGTGAGCTCACAGATGAACAGGGAGGACAGCAGCTTCAGGCAGCCAGCGAGATGCGGCGGTGGCTGCGTGTCCAGCAGTGCTGCCGCTCACGTGCCCATCACATGCTGCTAAAACCAGGCAAATGAAATGAAAAGGGGCTGTGAGTCTTGGAGCAGCTGCTTTCCTCACTGCTGCTGCCAAACCTTCCTGAGTGCCTATTCCTTAACACAGGGGAGAATTAATTTGCTTTACAATGGAGTCATGGGGCTCAGTGGACAGTTGGGGTTCAGAGACAGTGGGTATAGAGCTGCTGTGGCCCAGGGGCTGTGTGGGAGTCAGAACCAACCACCTGGAGCCATCCCTAAGGGCACTCAAGGAGCCTGGAGGAGGGTCTAGAGCGAAACTCTGCTACAAACCCCTGTTCTTTCTCAAATGAGATGCTTGGCCAAGACACATCAGTCCCAGCCCCCAAAACCAGCAATCTCCATCCAGCAAAGCTGATGCTACAAGTGCCCAAGGACCGCAACCCATGGGACCTCTCCCTTCCAGAGACACCAGGCAAAAGGTATGATCATCAAGCACAAGGCCCCTGATCTTTAATTTCAGCATCTCTGCAAGCTGAAGGCAGCCTTTGGCCCAACCTCCCAGCTGCACCCCACTCCTAGCAAGTGGAAAAGAGCCAATGAATGGCACTGCCCACAACTTAGGCCAGATCTGTGCCAGTCTGCTCCAAATGACTGCCTCCTATTGGCTGCCCTAACCTGGGCACATCAAACCAGAGCCTGTCTTCACCCCATCTTAATCCAATCTTCAATGAATGGGGCCAGGCAGAGTCCTGACCCAGCAGAGAGAGGGTGGTGGACACAGCCACATCCTCTGGTGCTGGCATGCACCCTGCAGCCCCAGTGCTTACAGTACAGTGAGCTCCAGGCCGTGGCCATGAGCGCACAGCCTGGCACACCCTGCATGGTGAGGCTGAAGCACAGGGTCAGAGACCTCTCCCAAGAGCAGCAGTGTGTTTCCAGAGCAACTCCTCTGAATATGCCTTTGCTCATACCACAGCAGCCTGGAGAACTGAATATTGCCTCCATAGGAAAATGTAATCATACATAAAACTAGAAGGAGGAAGTGTTAGTTAAAATTTCATACTTCTGGAAGGCAGACGGTTCATTAGCATTACTTTAATGAGGCACTAACCTCACTGTAGTGCTTTTATTAACGCTTGTTGCTTGCTGGGTGCCAACTGCTTGGCTCCTCTCCGACAGGCTGGCTGGTCCACAAAGCAAATGGTTTAGGGGTCCTTTGATGCAAAATGCGAGCACGTTTACACCACAGCCAGGACAAACGACAGTTGGTGAGATGAGACAGCCCAAAACTCACCAGATGGTGCCCAGAGCAGGTGATGCAGAGAGAGACAGAGTTCAGGGCAGGCAGGAGGGGACAAGTGGAGGGAGAAGAGGAAAGAGGAGATTCTGGTTCTGCCGGTGCTCCCAACACCACTCCTCTTGACTGCAATAGGGTCAGGATGAGGGCCAGGACAATGAGCGCTAACAGTGCATCAAGACATGATGTGGTGGAGATTTGATGTCAAGGGAAAACATTGAATGGTCCAGGATCCAGGAGGCAGGTTTCTGATGGCTGAGGACTGCAGCCTGCTCCTGCCTCTACTACTGCTGCAGATATCTCATGTGCTTTGAGGCCATATCTGTGTCTAGCCTGGATCTCACTACAGAACTCCTTTGGTTAAATGTCAGTCCTTAATCCAACCAACTTTCAAATGCCTAAGTTACCTGTACCCCAAAAGCCTCTGCCCCAGTGTCCGTTGTGGGATAGATTGTGCTTTGCAGGTGCCCCAGTCACCACTGTGGACCTGGTCTGCCTGTGGGAGAGCCAGAAAAGGACAGAGTCCCTTTGGTCCCCCACGCTACACTTGCTATTGCCCACAACCCTCTTGTGCCACAGAAGGGAATAAGGGACTTTGCCCTCAACCAGTCCTGCCAAGTTGGTGGAGCCCACCTGCTTGTGGGCAATGTCCAGGCACTCTGCACACACCTTTTGAGTGTGTTGTGGACAGAAGGTCAAGGATTATATCAGCAGCTGCTGGGACAGACTCCCCTAACACCTCCTGGAAGCTGAGGTGAGCATATGCCTTATGTTTCTCCTCCTGTTCCTCAAAAGACTCTGAATAGAAGGATTAAAAATTAGCCACTGCCTCCTGACACAACAGAGCCAAGGTGCCAAGATATTCCAGCACAGTGGAGAGCAGGGGGGCTGCAACATCCATGGGAGCAGGAATGGGAACAGCTTGTCAGAGACCCTTGCCTGCAGGGGCCACCCCTCCAGGAGCTACCACTCAATAGGAACAGAAGCATCAAAGGCAGCTTTGCCACCTCGCTGTTGTGGCCTGGCCGAGGGCCAATGCTATTTCCCAGCAGCGTGCACTAACCTGCAATTAGGCACTTCCCCCTCCCAAGTGCTCAAAGGTAGATATCGCCCAGGCTGAGCCAAGGTTTTTCTCCATATATGAGGTGGGCAAAGCAGCAAAGAGCTGAACTGGTGCTGCCTGAACACAGCCCCACTAGAAAGCCCTCCTTACCTTGCAGAGAGTTCCTTTGTACCCAGGGCAGTGCCATATGTGACCCCATGCTAGTCCTGGGTGCCAGAGTACTACTCTGCCTTGTTTGGAGTCAGGGTATGAAGTCAAGTTCAACCACAAGTTTAGTCTAATGCCCACAGATAGCTTCAGAGGCATTGAATCATAAATTTGATTCTTCCTGTGATTTCATACAATTTTAGTCAATAAAAAGTGGGAAGAAGGCTATCCAGAGAAAAGAGGAGTAAGCCAGTTCGCTGCCTGGTAGCACAGCAATGCACTGGGTCCAGCTGGCCTAAACACAAGGCAGAGGCAGGAATGACCAGGGAGAAAAGTTCCTGTCCTCCAGTGTATTCTGCCCATACTGCAAAGCAAGAACAACAAACTATCAAAAATCCCAACAAAAAAACCCAAACCCAAGCCAGTCAACCAATCAAATAAAAAACTCAACCAAACAAAAAGCAAAACAAACAAAAACCAAAACCAAACAACCCCCACCCCAGCAACAGAAAAAGAAAACACCAGGAAAAAAAGAGGAAATTTTCAAGTAAAACTAGTTAGATGAAGCCACAATGAAAGTGACTGCTGTAGGCAACTGGGAAATTTGTGAAATAAAAATGTTTTGCTAAGTGTTTTTTTGACAAAATGTGACAGGTTCTTTTGGCAGTGATTCAGTTCCAGGGTTTCCTCCTGCGTGGCATCAAGGAGCCGCTACCCGTGGTTCACCAGCCAGAGTACAGGGAAGCAGAGTGTTTGTCCACTCTGCCTCTTGTGTTAGCATGGGCTAACGGGAATACCATCTTCCTCCTGCTTCTGCCAGCAGCCCCACCCTAGAGACCAACGGCTACACAAACTGCCTCTGCCCACCAGGCTCCACTCCCTTTTCAGCCCAGTTCCTCCCAGGCAGGTGTTGTTTGCTCTCCCGTCACAGCTCACGCTGCTGGAGAAGCTGACTACAAAAGCTCAGCAGTCGTTGCTATTTATTCTCAGCCCTGGCTCGGCTTTGTTGAGATGCCCAGGTGAGTAGAGAAGCAGTTGGTTCTTCCACCTGTTTTCTAGTGGATGGAGACATCAAATATTTGCTTTCAGAAGTATTTGCAGGAGCTCCCCTGTAATCAACAACATCAGCTAAAATGCTCAAAAACGGAGGAGTGCTTCTGTGATTTTGTTTTCTCCTGACCTTGCTAAGATGATCCAGAAACTCTTGGACTTTGTTGCTTTGAGAGTAATCTCATGGGCAACACATTAAGGTGTATGACAGTTTCACTGGAAGATGCCCACAGGATTGGATCTGAGACCTTCTGGCTCCTATTCCATACCAGACAGATGTGTAGCTCTTACGGAACAGCTTCCCATCACACTAGTACAGATGCAGAGTTGCCAATACTATTGCAGCAGAACACAATTTAGTCTTGGCATTTCCTGGACAACAGAGCTTCCTGAGGTCATGTGCTAATTACAGACTGATCACCTTCTGTCATTCTACTTTACATTGTGAGGCACCGTCCAATAAACCAACCTGGAGAGCAGATTCTTTTCTTTGAGGTGAGGAGGCTCCAGCTGTGACTGAGTGTGGAAGCTGCATTCGAGGTCAAGTCAGGGAAGGGCTTCACTTTATATGGGGAAGGCGGAGCCAATACCTTTTCTGTATGAGCTACACAGCCTCTTGAGTAACTAGCAACAAAGTCACCATGTGAGGTCTCCTCATCTGAGACCACCAGAAGTGGAGTGAATCCCAAATAAGTCCTCCCTCCTTCAAAATGCACTCACATAACAGCCATATTTCAAGAGCAGACTGGGAATTTTAGAGACGAGAAACCTTCACTGCTGAGACGTGCAAAGCAGTGTCCCACTGCTGCTATAGGTATCCAAAGCCACAACTCAGTATAAATTTTGCAGAAAGAGAGAAACCCACCCAGACCACAGGATTGCTCAGTATCAAGTGTTGCAGCCAAAGATCTGCTGATGAAACAGCACTGCCCACAAGGTAAAACACTGCACAGCAGCACCAGGACAGTAGAGTATGGTTCCCTTCGAATGGGAAAGTGTGTGATAGAGACTGGGCAGTGGCCTTGAGCCATAGTAGTCTCTTCCCCAGCTCTTACTATTTCTTCATCACCTCTCCCGAGTGACTTACAACCAGTAATCCTTTAAGAGTGGATTTTTAACTTGGTGGCATCAACCACTAATAGGATCAGACCCATACAGCATGCAGGGTACTCAGTGCTGCATGTTTTTTTTATTCTACCTAGGCACAGAGTATGCTTTTGGCTTCATGTACAGTGTCACTCTTTCTCTTTTTTTTTTTCCCCCCTTCTTTTTTTCTGCCTCTCATAAAGACTTTGCTATGTCAGAATCTGTCAAACAACTCCTCATGCCATGTTTTCACAACTATCCTACTTGTTGCTCAGTGCCAAGCACCCTTTTAAACAATACTCAGTGAAGTATTGCATCGTCTGGGCTCTGCTCTTGCATTCCATATTTAGACAAAAGCAAGGGAATTCCCTGCCCTAGATGAGTGCTTGAATGAGGGCATTCACTTCCCACCTCAGATAAAAATGTATGTTCACATCAGCCTGCTACCCACCTTTATTTATAATTGATTCTACACTTTGTATACTTAGAAATCAGAAGGGAGGGAAAAGGGGGGGAAAAAAAAAAAAACAAACAAAAACCAAACAAGAGACTGTGACTACAGACCCAGTCCTTTTGGGTGCATTCCCCAAGAGACCAAAAACCAGGCAGCAGTGGAAATAATATCCAAACCTAACGCTGACACACATGGAAACAACACACTCAAACCCCACACTGACATACTGCCTGAACCCACAGAGAGCCACAGCGAGAGCACAGCCAAAAGAGGCTGTCAGTGTCTTGACTCAGGGTAAACAAGCAGCACAGTTATGGTCTGATGTGGATGAAGATTGTCAAGGGGGTTTCTGGAAATGCATGAGGACCTTGTGGCCACCTGAGTCACTGGGTCATGGGATTTCTCCGGAGTTAGGGAAAACACCCCAGCCAGCAGGCATGTGGGACTGGCTATGCAGTGCCCTGCAAGCAGCCAGAGCAGGGAGCTCTGTGATCACTGCATATATTGCCCTGCACTTTCACCCATTCAAAGTGGCAAAAGCCAGAGTGCGAGGGCTCTTTCCTGACGCTGCAAAAGTCAATGGGGCTGCAGATCCTTCTGGAGCCGCTATTGAAAGGCCACATTCCAGAGCACTGTGCTAATCGCTTTTAGCCAGCCCTCCACATCACTCCAGTCACTAATGTTTAAATTTTTTGCCATACTTTTGTCTACAGAGCGTAG
Source organism: Semnornis frantzii (assembly GCA_013399775.1). Classification (NCBI taxonomy): domain Eukaryota; kingdom Metazoa; phylum Chordata; class Aves; order Piciformes; family Ramphastidae; genus Semnornis; species Semnornis frantzii. The sequence continues at coordinate 38,853 of VWYK01114647.1, read as the reverse complement.
GCCCCCCAGATTTTCTGACATGTGGTTCTTCCACTCACTGCCAAGTCTGCTGGGAGAGGATGTCAGCCTAACAGGACCAAAACAGATGCCTTCCATGCACTAAGGCTGTTGGAAGAGTTTCAGGTCAAGCCTGTCTTCTCTCCTCCTCTGCCCTGCAAACACTTAAAAGATTCATCATATCTTCCCCAAGAACCTACTTCGGAGAAAATTTAAATCCTGAAATTGAGAGTCAGTATTCTCACATGCAGTGTACATAGCCTGAAAGAGGATGAAAGACTCAGACAAAGAAGGCCAAGTTTGCCCTAGGTTTTGCTTTCATATATATAACACTTAGGTATAAAAGCCACTGCAGCCAACTCAGCTGTATCTGCTGTGCTGGTAGCTCTTCTAGGGACCCTGCTGCAGACAGGCTTCAGACAGGCACCCAGCTTTTAACTGCTGTCATTTAGTTTTGTTCGGCGTTGCTTGAGCTGGCATAATAACAGAGACATCACTCAAGCCTTGACTAGCCTGGTGCTCCTGGTGTTATTGCCACTGCTGGGAGCATTCTGGGGACAGTAAGAAGGGAAACAAATAATATGGACAAAGCTGTAGTGTGATAAAATGAACCCTTAGGATCATATGTTCAAAAGCACTCAGTTCCCATTTAGGAACCTAAATGAAGTTGGCAGAATTTCAGAAGTGCTCAGCATCTATCAGCTCCTACTGAGAACATGCTGAGCTCTTCTTAAAATGTTAAAGAAAAACAATTCAAAGATAAGAGCCAGCCTGGGGTTTACAATTAACATCATTGTATGAGTCTTTAGAGCAGTTTGGCAAGAGCAAGAAAAGCTGCTTTCACAGAAGATACTGTATATGAATTCACATCTGAAAGCCTAGGGCCAGGTCTACAAGCAGTCACCCCACTGCCTGTCTCCTGCGAGAGCTCCATACCCCAAGGAGAATTCTCCATTTTTTTTTCCATTGATGCCTTTTACAGTACTTAGTAAGTAGGAGTCCTGTCTGTACTAGGAGCAACCATGACAGTGGAGACAAGAACAAGAACGAGCTGAAGAACAGCTCAGAACACAACCCAGTGTGTTGCAGTCAGGGCAACTGCGAAAACATCTGGAGAAATGCACTAAATTTAGTCCTAACCTATATTAGTGTTTGACATATAATTAGTAGCAATATTAAATGTCAGTTGGTGCATTTTCTCTTTGAACCCCAGAGTGTGCTTTGTGCTCTGAATGAGAAAGTTGATGATGATGTCTGTTCCCAGAGATGACAGAAACAATAGTCTGCCTCAAACAGTCGTGGCCAAGCTAACACTAGTGTGAACCTTCAAGATATTTATCAGATCTCTCCAAACATCTCCAGAGACATTCATGCAGGTGATCTATCTAAAGAACTTAAACAAGTCCTCTCATTCTCCTGGTTAAACCCTGATGCTGATTTAAAAGAAAGGCTGTTAATTCAAACCCTCCTTCTGTTCACAGTTCACAGCCCCTCCAACCTTGAACCAACTGAACCTTGGTACCACACCAAAAATTCCCGAATCAAGCACAACAGCCTTTGTGCCAGGCTTCAGCTCACCCAAGGACACATGATTATTCTTGAAAGGGAGAGAAGAGAACAAATTCTTCTCACTAAGATCCTCTTTTTCACAGTGTCCTTTATCTTTCTTTGGGATTCTGGAAGTTACCTTCTGGGTAGGAGAGGTTGCTTATCCTTGCTTCCCAGGTATTTCAAGAGTTACAACATTTGCCTACCCCTTAGTTTGTGGTTTTGCTCAGTCTAATTTCATAGAAAAACTCCAGAGATTCCTCTGGGGACAGAAGGAGCTTAAAGGATCTGATGAGCTTTGGTACCAGTAGATTCCTTGACTCACCTTGGTATGGGAGGTGAATCTATCATCAGATCTGTTTTCCTAGATAACAGTGCTACAACGCCATCAGAACTGCAACAGTTTGCACAGTATTAGCACAATGCAACATTTTTTTTTCTCTTTTAGCTTAGAATAAACTTCATGTTTTTTCAGTCAGGGGTCAAAATGTCATTTCTTGAAGACGGTGACAAATGTATTGATTCCAGAAGAGCTGCTGCTCCTACATCAGCTCAAGAACTCAGGAGACAGCTTAAACATTGTGCAGTCAAGCATCCCAAGACCTTACAAACTCAGGCCATGGTGATTTACTTCCTGACATTTAGAAATGAAAGCAGAACAACAGAAAAATGCAAAGCACTATTTTCCATTCTGATTAAAACAAGCCCCAAACATGCATGAATTTAGCTTGCCAGTCCTCACATACAACAATTGATTAGGAGGTGTTACTCCCAACTATTCCAGCTCATTTTCTACAGCTAATTAACCTTGAAGGCAACAATTTGCCCAGCAGGCACCAGCTTTACAGGGAAACACTATTCCAAAGAGGAAGGCTGCACTCTGTCCCTTTCTTTATGAGAGCAAACCTGCTTGCCATGGTTTGGCTAAGGAGCACTGCTGCCCTTTGCCTCCTGAATTTACAGAACAGAAATGTTCTCCTTGGGAGCAGGGAAGAGTTGGCTCATCATTACATAGCTACTGAAGGTGGCAAGCACTCATCCTTCTGACAGCCAAGCTGAGCTTGTTTAGGTAGGAGAGAGGAGGGTAAAAAGAAAGACACTAACCCTCATCCTGGAGCCGTGAGAGAGGAATGGTGACTAGTGCAGCAACCTGGAATGATGTTTTTATTCTCAGGAAGACAGCGGCTCACACCATTGTGCAATAGCATGGAGTTTGGACAAGATCTAGAGCCTAGGTCCCTTCCATCTCCTGCTCATGTTTACACAATCCTCTCAACTTCTCATGTACATTCACACCAAAGAAAAACACCATTAAAATGTCAAGGAAGCCTCCAAGACAAGTGTTTTGGTCTATTAAACCAGTTTCAATCCTAAACTCTGCTTCTGTGAAATTACTCATTGGACAGGACAGTTTAATCCTGAATTACTAATTAAGTGCCCTTGTCACTGTCAGGTGGTTCCTGCTTTTACAGGTCAACCACAGCAGGAAAGAGAATTTTTACAAAACATTGCCTGACCTCAGGGATTTACCAGGCATCTCTCTCTTACAACAGAGACCTCAGTGCAATACAAAGGCACACATTCATCATGCAAAAGCTTTCTTCGTAAAGCATGAGTGCTGAGTCCTGAGCACTGCTTCTGCTTCTCAAACACTAAATGCCATTTCATTGGCATGGCACTGGCATCTCTCCCGTGGACGCTTCACAGGAGACTCTGTGTGAGAGCTGCAGCCCGAGTGTCACCCACTGAAACTCAAGAGCTGCATCCATTTTTAGAACCAGCCTGCCTGAAGATATGTTGCATTATCTGAGCAACACGTAAGGGAACAAAGTGAACTGCAGCTCCCCCGGCCACTTATTTACCTTCTGTTTAAACAGAGCCTCTTCAGCCCGCTCAGTTCTCCTCCCAGGCACCCACTTATTCGGCACCTCTTGCAGGGCTGCCCAGGCTATTTTTAAAAGCATGCTGCTGGCTTTTATCTTAAGCTGCCTGGGTTGTTTGTTGTTTTTGGTTTTTCGGTTGGTTGTT
>VWYK01114647.1:8423-35237 GCA_013399775.1 Semnornis frantzii | reverse complement strand
TTTTTTTTTTTTTAGCTCTTGTACTCTAAACTTATTTAAGAAATGTTGGTAGATAAAAGTAGTGAGGGGAGATATAGCAAATGCATTGTGGTTGGCATTGCAAATCAGGAATTAAGGCAAGAGATAAAAAACAAACAGATTAAAATGGAATACCTGAACTCAATGCTTAGGGCCAAACAGCAGTGGTCCTTGCTAAGGAGAGTATCCCCCAGGTACTTAAAACCAGGTTTATTTGAATCAAGATTTTATGACTTGTTCCCATATCTGCAGGCTGCAAACACGTGGGTGCTTACAGAGCAGATCAGCAGGCTGGCAGCTGCAAGGAGTTCTGCAAATGGACCTGGTCCCTCAGCTGTAAGCCATTTTGAAGTTGTCTGGAATCTGCCTGGTGGTTAAAGGCCCTGCTGGTACAGTTTCTGAGCTGGCATTAGCAACACTGAAATCAGTGGACTTGCAGAATCACACAGATAGAGGAAAGAGCAGCAGGAGAGTCTCCAGCACTGTTGTCAGTTGTGAGAAGGTGGGAGAGTGCCAGAAAGACATGGCTTGAAAACCCAGTGTCTCCACCCACACCTGCAGTTGTGACCCCAAACCAGGATGTACTTAGCACCCTTGAACAGGGAGGCTGGTTTCAACTTTGGTCCTAAAACCCCCAGCACACCTCTCAGCATTCCGATTCAGGATCTCTCTGAGAGCTGGTTGAAATGAGGACTCACTAAAGCTCCCATCAGATACTGATAGGCCTTTTTGTGCCAGGAAAATGGATGTGTGCACCAACAGCAGAAGTGCCTGGAAGCATCCCAAAGCCTGACTGAAATGAGGGAATTTTGTGTGGCTTAAACAAAAGGAGCAGTGATTTAATCTCCACAGATGGGGAAGGGGGAGCAGCGTCAAGAAAAGCAGGAGGATGAGATTAGCTAGGCAATAAAATGAAAATGAGCAAGAGGTGGAGCAAACTGTGATGAGATAAGAGGAGGTAGATTACAGGGCTGGGAGAGGAAGCAGGCAGCCAAACAATCAACAAAAAAACACCCCCACCAAACAGGTAGCAAATCTGCAGAAATTATAACCAACAATATAAACCACCATTTCCTATCTCTTTTCCCCAGGGAGGTATGGGTTATGACAGATGGGCATGCAGTGAACAGCCTGCACTCTCCCCTCAAATTGCACTGACACCTCCCCATGCTGCTGTGGTGCCTTCAGCTCAGGCCACTGCAAATGGCCAGCAAGGTGTGTTTGCTTGGACTCTAAACTCTTGCAAGGCACTTCTTGGCACTTAGATAACACAGTCCTTTAACACCAAAAGGTGAAAGAATTTGCTTCTTTCTGGAGAGGCTGACTGACCATTTGCCTCAGCCTAATTCAGGAAGGCAACACATCATCTCCTTTGCTGCTGAAAGGATCATTTCCTCAAGCCTTGCAGGAGCACATTAGACCTGGTATCTCAGTTCCGGATGATAAGGCAGCTTTTATCAAGAAACTTTCATTAATGCAGTTCAACTGGCAATAGGTGATAATGAGCAGACATTTGACTGCTGTTTAAGTCATTAAGCTCTTGAACACTGAGGTTTTGGAGGATAATCTCTACAATATCTTTGTCTGTGCCATTTTAGAAAAGCCCCCCTGCTGCTTTCCAGATTTGTGCATCACCCTCCCTCCCAGATATCCCAATGTTCTTTACCCCAGGTGGGCCAGTGCTTGCTGGCAACACATCTGGCCCAGTTCTCCCTGTCTCAGGAGGTTACATGGAATCATTTCTTTGGCATTATCTTTTGAGAGTCTGGGAAAGAAAAAAGAGGAATTAAAGGATGAAGATAAAAATTTAGCTTGTGAGTCTGAGACCTCTCTCGAGTTGGGACAGCATTTTGCTCTGTGAGGGATGAGCAGAACCTGGAGGGCAATTTGAGGAGAGCAATGGGGTCAACAGAAGGCAAAGAGAGCTGCAGTCAGGAGATCTTGTTGATCTGCAGAGCTTTGCTGAGAATCCCCATGACTCCCAGCTATCAGCATGCTATTAAGAATAACAAACATTTCTACCACGTTGAAATGGCTGCATTTAAGAGCTTTCTTTTTCTTAGGGAAGCACTGTGGTTGGCTGGCTCTTGGATGGGCTGTTAAGTGGATGAAATCCTATACTCCATGTTATATACCAGAGGTCAGGCTAAGAGACCCTCCGCATCTAAAACATAAATTTATCTAACTGTTGCAAACAAAAACCCCTCCAAACCACCCTAAAGCCTTCTATTCAGCTTCTGGAAAACTCGAAGAACAAGATGTGATTGCTGCAAGTTAGCAGAGGCTCAGACCATCAGGAGTCTGCATCTGACACCAGTTTTTACAACACTCATGCTCCAGCCACAGCCCATCTGGGAGGCTCCATTAACAGCATGGGCCTGAAGAAGCCCAGGGCTGCAGCTCCAGAGCCTAGGGCTCCCAGCTCCACCGGCACTTGCTCCTCAGTTGACCGCAGAAGCTGCTGTATTTCACATGCTGTTCTTCCCTCACCCAGCCTGTGACGTGGGATAGATCATTCTGCTGGAAACTACAACTAAAAACATTGTCTAAAAACAAAGCCTCTTTCTGTGTGTCCAGAGGGGAGGAGCAGTCCCCATCAAGCATGGAGAAATAGATAAATAACTGAGCTGAAAGTGACCCAGGAGGGCAGCCCAGGAGGGCAGCCCAGAAGGGTGGCTTCAGAGGAGTGATGTCCCACGAGGAGGCAGGAGAACCTTAGCACACAGCATAAGTGAAAGTGTCCAGCATTGACTTACCCAGCTGGTATGTGGCCAAATCCAGCCCACGAGGCTGCATATGCTGTAGGTGACATCACTTGTGTCAGGTTCAGGCAAATGGTTGTTTCTTGGCACCAGGTGTTAAGAGAAGCTGATTTCCAGCATAGGATTAGCAGCAGGATATCCAGCACATAGTCACAGCAAAACTCTGATAATATCAAAGCTCCATCTGTACTCAGGCTGGAGCTCAGAGCTATTAATGACTACTGTGGGAGAGAGAGCATTTTTTTTTCCCTCATTACCAGTTAAATAAGCTTCCCTACATCTTAATAAACAACATTTCTCTAATTCTTTTCTTTAAAGACATCTACGCATACACTTCCACTTAAATATATATATTTTATATATATATATATATACACACATACAACATATATAGATACAGGGAATGGGAAAGTTGCACAGATTAAAAAACCCACCAGATTATTTAAAACCTTGTGTTTACTCTCTTCTTTAGAGGAGCTCAACTGTTCTTCACTTGAATGCATATGAGGCACATGCTTCCACTCTAGGTATTTTCGGTTAGAAGGAGAAGATAAAACAAAACAGTGTATTTTCAAATGTCACACTTTCAGCTGACTTTATCTAACTTTGGTCAAGAATTCCAAACTTTGCACTGGACACTAGCGCATTTCAAGCCTGAGCTGTAATTCTCTTCTCCTGACAAGAATGTGCTGCTAACTGAGCCTGTCTGTGACATGGGAACCAACTGGCTGAAGCTGAATCCAAGGCTGTCAAACTCATTTCACTTATTAGTTACGAAACAGAAAAAAACTCTGAGCTTCAGTGTCACATGGGAACATGAGCACAGTGGTGACACAGCCCTTCACACACAGTGTCAGCACTAAAACCAGCCTATAGGTTATTTGGAACATAATAAACACCAACCTTGTGATTCTATTCTGAGCTGGTCCTGCAAAAACAAACAAACAAACAAAACCCAACAAAAATACCCACCAAAACCAAAACCAAAAATAACACCTCAAACCATCAAAACAAAACCAGAAGCTGAAAGCCCAGAGCAGTGAGAACTGTAACAAGCAGCAAGGGCAATGCTGTGGCTCTCTTCTTTCAGAGAGGCTCACCCAACCATCGAGACCCCTGTTTCTCCAGTGCCAGCCAAGTGAGCCTGTTGATCCAGGAACAGGATGATTTATCCAGGGACAACTGCTGAAGTGACCCCCCCACCTCCAGCTGCCTGCTGCACAGAGAGCTTGGCTGCTCCCAACTTCTGGACACACAACAGCTTACAGCTGGCTTCTCTCTTCTGTTTTGTTTTCTTTCTTTTTTTTTTTTTTTAAAGGCAAATACCTAGTGCCAGGTTGTCCCTGCTGGTTTGCCCTCACAGTTTAGAGGTGGCTTCACAAAGAAATGAGCCATGTGTGCAGCACAGCTGTGTCCCACCAGCCATCTCAGGAACAGGCATCCTGGGCTCAGGACACCCATGTCTCCATTAAGCCTCCCATCTCCAAGGTCAGGGCAGATGTTCAGAAAGGCTCTTTCTAATCTTCAGCATGTCAAATCTTATTAGCTGATTTTCATTAAGTCTCTCTCCAAACGTAGCTGAAGTAACGCTTGGTGTTGCTTTATCCCAAAATAGCTACTCCATATGAGCTTTTGGCAGCCAGCACTGAGGCTGGATTAGACCCTGGAGAGCCGGGTTAAGAAAGAAAATCACAGCCCAACCTGCTCATCCCTTTGTCTTGCACAGCTCCTTCTCAACACAACATAGCCCCAGAAACTTCTTTTACCTTAGGAACTTTGCAAGTATCCCTGATCCTCCAGCTATCCTAGGCTCAAAACCAGGCTCAGGACAAAATTGTTTTAAGAATAACTCTAGCCACAGGAGAAGATGTGTGTTTGGAGCCAGATGGTACAGCTGCAGGTACCTTCCACCAGCACACAACTCTCATGACTCCTTCAGTCACACAAACCCCTTTTTCCTTCTGTCAGAGGGCTGAGATATCAGACAGAGGTAGAGAGATCCTGCAACTGTTAATTATTAAAAACATTAATCAGTAAATCGGGGACTGAAACTATAGCAATGGGCAGGTGGCAAATCTTTTGTGGGCCATAAAATATCTGTGAGAAAACTTTCCAGGCTAAAAAGCTGAAGGAAACCATACTGTGTGTTAAATGTCATATAAATTCTTATCAGTGACTGACAGTTTTAACCTCTGGCTATAGGGGTTTACAATTTAAAAGACATCTGGTAACTGACAATTTTTTTTCAAAGTTTGAAGTTCCTTGCATACATTCAAATCAGCTTGGAAAAAAAAAAAAGAAGAGCACAGGCACGTCTTGTTTCATGAATCAGGGCTCAGAAAAAAATAATTCTGTTGCAATCTTGCTGATGGTACTGATTTTGGCAATGGTGACATTGAAGGCAAGTGAAAAACAGAGCAGACCTAAGCTCTACAGCTGGAGGGATTGATATGCAGACGCCTCTTGGGATGAGAAGTGTGTGGCACAACTCCAGGGAATATTTGCCTGATCTTTACCTGCATCCCAGGTCCACGATGCCTCCTGCCTTCCCAGAGAGATCTTTCCTTCTTCACAGGGACAAAACTGGCAGCTAGAAAATCACATTTCCTTCTTAGCAGTCCATTCCACCACCCTACTGAAAATCTCACCAAATTACAGATATCATGATCTGAGTCCTGGCCAGGCCTTGCCGGGAGGATTACCTAAAGTCCTATTCACCAGGGTCTAGTTTTCTTCTACTGCTTTTGGTGAGACTTCCCTCCAGCCACTGGTTCCAGCAAGAGGAGACACAGCCTTAGTTCCTGAGCTGTCACTGTTCTCCAGAGTTTGTGCTATCTGGAGTTTTTCCTGCAGGCAGGGCTGGCTCTGTTCCAATGGCTGGGAACGAGCTTCCTTATCACTCATTGCCTTAAACAAGTTTGACCTTTTGATTGATTTGAACTTTGGACAGCATTAAAACACTTGTTCTAGCAGATGAGGCCAGTCACTCAGCTCTCTGCTTTGTGTAATGGGGCAGTTAATGCTACAGTGGTTTTAAATCATGGCACATTCCCAACCATGAGGACAGCAGAAGGAACAAAACTCACCGGAAGCTGTCCTCTGACACTGAGTTGAGCCACACTTGAGTCTTGCATGGTTTCAGCTTTCATTGCATGCCTCATGGTTACCTCTTACTGTACACTTTTCAAAGAAAAAGAAACCTTTCAAATCATCTAGAAAAAGTTCCTATCCCTAGATCCTCTTCTCTCCACCAATCCCTTGTGACTTTCAGAAGCCATCCTTGGACTGTGGAAGATGCCTCCTGAGGAGCATGGTTGGATCACTGCTGACCTTAATAACTAACAATGACAAACAAAACCTCAGGACTAAGAGAATATTTCCATGGCATTTAAAATAGACTTGGAAGGAAAGAGATTTTGTGTAAACAAATAAATAGTTCTCAAGCAGTCACAGGCCAAAATTTGTAATGTCATGCTACATGTCAGACTTGGGGGGGGTGTGTAAAAAACCCAACTGGTAATGGATTACAAAGAACAAGGTGAAAGAGATGTAAAAAGCAATCACTCAAGGAAAACTTCCCTGGAGGCAACCCAAATCTTTTAATCCATGTAAAGGTATTTTATGTGTTTTCCACACTGTGAAGTTATGCACTCACAGGCCTTCTTCTCATTGGTTGCTACCTCATTGCTGTAAGAGGTCAAGGCTATAAATGTGAAGTGATATCTCAAATTGTTAGGACATAACCAAAGGGAAAGCTGAGTTTTAGCACTTCTGAGAATGGTGTAACCACTGTCTATGTAGATGAGTAGGTGCATCCTCTGTCAGGTGAAACTTCTTTCCTGATCTGTAGATTGATTTTTAGGTGCAATGAAGTCCAGTTAAAATGCACAGAAATCTGAAATAAGCTCATCACAGCAATCTAGTTCAGAAGTATAGTCTTGTGGTCAGTTTCCCATGGAAACATTTTTGCTGCCACGTGTTTGGATTTTATACAGTGTTTGGGAAGCACAAAGCACAGGAATATTAGGAAGGACATCCTGGATGCACAGCATTCACAGGTCAAGGTCTCCAGTATCACCTGCCAGGTGTCAGCGTCAGCCAGCTCATCTCATCTCCAGATAGAGGCTGATTCTGATGCCACAAAACCAGCTTTCCAGTCAGCAGCAGCTTTGGGCAGGCACACTGTGGGGCAACTCAGCATTGCTCAGTGATATATGGGCATCACTGGGTGCTTGAGCGCCGCTGGGTGCTGCCCACACGGTCCTGCGGGGCGGAAAGAAGGTAGGAGACAGCCACCTCTACAGTGTTCTCTCCAGAAAGATGGGCTACCCAGAGTCTCCCAAGGACCAGACTGAAGCGCAGCCAGGCCGGGTACAGAGGGAGGAGCGATGAGGAACCCCTCTCTATCCATGCAGGACTTCGCACACCAGCGGCAGCTTGTGCCGCGTTACTGCTCCCTGCGGGCTGCTTTAAGTACCAGCACCTACAAAACCACTTCAACCCACTGAGCAGCAGCCGTTCCCAGTGTGCAAACCACACAGTTCACAAAACCACTTACAGGCAGTGTCAGAAAGCTTGTCAGTCTTGGTTAACAAGACTTAATCTTGATTATCTCCTGCTGTGTCTTCGGAAGAGATATAGAGAGCCCCAAGGTTTTGCAACCCAAACACTCTATTTCCTGGAACTCTAGTAAAGAATCTGGTGTCACTTGTCCCAGACGTGTCGTTTCTTCAGGGGAAAATGGCTAAATCTTGAGTCTGAAGGGGTTGATGGTTGGGGTACAATAGATAGTGAGTGGTCCTGTGCACCTTCCTTGGGGCTGTGCCTTGGCATGGTGCCCTCTACACAAAGTGTCCCACAGCACTTTCAGGAAGAACACAGCCTTGCGATGCTGAGTGAGGAAGTGAGGAGTGAGGAAGGAAGGGAAGCAAGAACAGCACTTTTGAAAGAGCATCGTTCAACACACACAAAATTCACAGGAGCCACTTTCAGGGCCCTGAACACCTGCCAGAGAGAAAAAGAAAAGTAGTAAGGGGGAAAAAAAAAAAAAGTGTTAGTTTGTTTTGTTTTTCCACATTTTGTTTTAAAAACAAGCACACAAGCCTGAGTGTCTATAAATTTTACATAGCAACATTCTGTCGTTTGGATCATCTCCCCATATCCACTCACATTTGGAAAGTTAAATAAAGCTAGCGTGTTGTAAAATATTAATTAAAGCAAGCATTATGCTAGGTCCCATGAATCATTTTATGTGTTCAATATTTGCAAGTGTCACCATGGTGAGGAGTTGCACCTAGATACAGCACATTAGTTATGATGACTAGTGAGCAATCCCTCAGCTATTGCCACTGGCTTCCCAAACTATAAACCTGTCATCTGGACTATGACAGCTCAGAGATCATAAAAGAAGGCTTACAAGTCAGCATCACTATTTGAAGTTAATCCATGGCTCACGTCTGCTGTAAAAGTTAAAAAAAGTGTTAGTAAAAAAAAAAAAACACCCAAAAAAAAAAAAAACAACCAAAAAAAAAAACCAACCAAAAAAACCCAAGAATAGGAAAGTATTGACTGCTAAACACACATATGGACTGAGATAAAACAGGAGTGAAGATAGGGCCTCTCACAGACACCCAAACCAGTAAATTAATGAGCAAGTGATTAGGATATAATACAAAGTGTGAAAGCTTTTATGATCACAAGAGCAGAAAATCATTTGAAAGCTCACTTATATGCCCTCTCAAGGGATTCTGTACACTCCAGTTCCAAGACATCTCTAGGTCAGCTTTGCAGAATGTACTCCACATTTGCAGAGAGGTAATGGCTGCACACCAATACTGATGTCCTGTGAATCTCATATCTACCTACACACCTAGTAGCAGCTCCACTTTAAACACATCTGGATATAAGTACAAGATGTTCAACTTTCCAAATGTGAGTGACTATGGGGAAAGGACACATTTACCACACTGCCACTGCCACTTGGTAGCCAAAGCATTTTGTGCAAAGATCCTCATGTGGCAACTTGGACACTTCCCTGAGTCTGTCTATATCAAACCGGTCACAAAAAGGACAATTTTAAATCATTGAGCATAACTTCTGGATCAGACTCTACCAAAAGCTATTTTATCAGGTTGGCTTCTCCATGGCTTGCATTCTGAGGAGGTTTTGAGTACTCTCCCATGCTCTGTTTGGGCTTCAGTAATGAGATCAAGCCATTCCCCAGCACTAAGCATCCAACCAGATGAACTGCTCGGGCAAAGTGAACCTCACACATCTCTCCTCCTGCTTGCTCTCGGCCCACTGATTATCTCAGATCATCAGTGTTTTGAATGACCAAATAAACAGGATTATCCTCTCCCAGTGCCTGGTAAGTCAAAACTGTACGGTGATCCTATTAGAGGATCGCAATGGTGAGAGTATATCCAAGCAGGAGATTATCTTTTGCTTGCTCTGTGAAGCTGAAAACAGTACCGGGAAATTTTTAATCTCCATGAAGGGGACACTAGAGCTCACAGAAAGAAAATCAAATTCATTTTTATTATCTATCTCAATCAGCTGCCCAGCTCAAAAAAAAAAAAAAAATCCAGATTGTCAAAGTCATAACCTTCTTTCATTGATATAGATTTGGGATACCAGTGAAAAACATCTTCCAGGTGTAGCCTTTTTCATCCAAACTGATCCCAGAGTGCTTTACAAGTGCTCCATGCAAATGGCACGTGGGATTAGCAGCACTTTGCAGTGGCCTGACCTTGTTCCCACTGAGGTTAGCGACAACAGAAGTGGGGCTTGCCATTGAGTAAAATGTGAACCAGGCTGGAACAGGGCCAGGACACTGAGATCAAGACTGGCATTCATTTGGAAGCTGCTGGTACAATGGCCCCGTTGATCGGGACTTTGGGTTTATGTCTTATCCAAAACAATGCAACAGGCTACAATAGGACATAAAATGATGCCATTTAAAACATGTTGGTAATTCATCATCATTTATTTTTCAAGCACTGAAAGATTAAAAATATTGAAAGATCAGGCAAAGAAGGAATTATCCATACCTAAATTAAAACCTTCTTAAAAAAACTACCCAGATTTTAACAGAGTAGCATGCAAGTAAAGCCAGCCAGCTCCCAACCCTCTCCTATACATGCACACAGAAAAATAAATTCCTTTAAAAGAAGCTTTGAAGAGTATAATTAAGCATGAAAGTTACCATATATTAAATTACGCATCCAGTAAAAAAGAGTCATTAGCCCAACAAATGGGCTGCTAATAATTTCAGGTTTGCCTAAGGCCATAAGTTAACAAACTTGTGATTAACTAGTATTTCTGGGATGCTGCTGTTGAAAGATGGCAGCCTGGTGTCACAGCACTCACCCACAGCTTTGGAACTGCAGAGAAACGAAAACCAATGAAAACCCTCACACCATATTCAGGCCACAGAAACAAAGTAAGTTTTGGGCAGGTAGAAACCCCTTCTCTGAGGCAGTGTGAACTCCATCACTCATCAGCACACCTGACTTTCACTCACTGCACTGGAACTGCAAAACGCAGGGTGTCCCAAGTCCAAGTCAGTAGTCAGGAGAGCCTCTTCCATGACAAGAGAAACTCAACAGATGTGTCCCATCACAAACCACACCGGGGTGAGGCATTTAAAAAGATCTCCCTGTCTATTTGAAAAATCACTCTGTTGGCACCTGTTTGGGACACCTCCCTGCTGATCCTGACTTTGGTAGCAGCTGGCCCTCTCCTTTACAACCACACACACTTGCATTGGTGACCCTAGCAGCCATTTATATGGAAAGTAACACCACGAAAGTGTGCTCTACAGCTTTCTTCAGACATTTCTCAGCAACCAGTAATAAAGAGAAAACACCAACAGGCCATTTGGTCATCTCATCCAGCTCTCTCTAGAGCACCTGTAATTATTTTTTTCATCACACTTCTAAAAGTTGAAGATGTGGGAACAAAAACTTGCACAAAAAACAGTCCTCTCCATGGCCAGGAACAGCAGAAGCAGGGAGGATGATGCCCACCCGCTGTTGTCAGGACTGCAGGATACATGAGGGCTTACATGGGTATTGCAGTTACTTGAATAGGGCAAACTGTTTCAGATGAGAACATGAACTTCTCCCTCATACAAGTGGATGTTTCTCTGTGCAGCTCCACACAAGTAAAATATTTCTGCAGTGACACAAATACAGTGCACTGGGGAACATTAGAGGAGCAAAGAACTAGATAAATGAAGCATAGTTTTTCAGATAAAATAATTACTCAGTAGTTCAAAACAGAGAAGAGAAACAATCCAGTAAAGTGAAGAAAAGAGCTGTTCATCCTTCATCCAGCACCTTCACACCTGCAGGCTCAGCAAAGCCTACAAGCGATTGAAAAAAAAAGTTTGGCTTTACCACAGGCAAAGGACCATACATTAGTCCCCAAAAATCTGAAAGAAGAAATGCCCAGAGGTACACATTGCAATGTGCAGAATAATCCAAACTCAGAGAGGGATCCCAGGGATGCAGCCGGCCTGGCTTGCTGGGTGATGAATTCACATCGCACATCATTTACGAGTGCAAGGGTTGGCTGAGGATGGCCAGAGAGCTAAGTGTGCCTTCCCCAGAGGCTGGTGAGCAGTCACTCTGTGAGGGTTCCCCAAGTTATTTGCCACTCTTGGGCTGATTTCTCCACAGCGCCTGCTTCCTGTGGCGAAAGGCAGAGGTGTAGAAATGCTGTTTCAACAGCAGCCTTGAGCCCTGCCCAGAGCTTTCCTCTCTGCTCCCCAGGCAGCTGCTAATGGTTTGACCTGACAAAGTTCTCGCACTTTAAATAAATGGCATAAACACAGAGGTCTCAAAGGAAAATGGGAAGTTTTGATTTAAGGAGTCTTTTCCTCCAGTATTTTTTAATGCTTTTAACTAAGCAGTAGTTCCAATTACCTTTTTTTTTATTTTTTTTTTTAAATTTAAATAACAGGAGAAAGTATTTTCCTTCTCAAGTGTTCTTGTGATTAAGGCCCAAGATTTGTATTTCTACATTAGAAGACAATAAATAATCTGGATCTTGTCTCAGCAGAGACAATGGCAAAAGCTTGGGCTGACTGTAATTACAAGAGAATAAGGTCCAAGTGCAAACTCTGGAAGTAAGGGGGTTTTTGGAAAGTGTTTACCGAATACAGCAAACAGTTCATTTTTTTCTACTTCCCTTACAGTAACATTTACAACACCACCTCAGACAGTTTTGTTGAACTGGACTGTTTTTCATATAAGTTGGATTATTCATATAAATGCTCTGTTGTTTTCTTACTATTCCTACAGAAAGAACATGATTTGATTTCGGCAGCAGTTGCAAAGACTTCAGAGTAAATATAGCAGTCATTGACTCTCCCTGTGCCTCAGACACTTCTGAAAATAAGCTTTTTGGCACCCACTAAGGAACACACTGAACATCTCCTTTAGTTACAAGCCCTCAAAATAAAGAGAACTTATAAAGTTCTTACATCTCCCTATAAGAATTTAATCTGAGATCTTATTTAACTCTCCTTATAAATATTGAGGGCTGGTCCTGCTCTCACCAAAGTCAGAATATCTGCAATGCAACCAGTGGTGGCATCACAGTGTAAAACAACAAATAAGGCAGCAACTGAACAAAAGAATGGAATTATTCCTTTTTAACAGCCTCACCTATATTTGTAGGCTGTTTAAATGGCATCGGAGACACAATTTACACTAGATCCTGAGTGCCACCAGCTCTAAACTCCAGCGCATACAGAGCTGCCCTTCACGGTTCTCAATATTTAAAATGACCTTTCCAATTTTGTTTTGTTTTTAATATGTTAAAATATTTTTTTCCACTGCAGTGAGTAGATTTTCCAGTGAACTCCAGCACTTAACCCTGCAGCATTTTACTATTTCAAGGTTAGAGTGTGAGTTTCCAAATTTGTCCTGAGGAACAAATATCTACATGAAGTTGAGATGACATAGTACTGAGCCTAAGAGTCATCTTGGAAGAGAAAACAATCCCAACCAACAATATTTGGATCTGGATACAAATCTCCCCAGAAGTTTGAGAGTTTTGAATCTCTCCTGCTGAGGCTACAAACAATTCTGAGTCTGGGCACCTGTGCATGGTTCCTGAGCCCAAAATACTGTATAATCTGTTAAAATTGAATATTCTGTCATGGCCAATTTATATTACATCTTTTCCAACTCTGTTTTATTCCAAAGATGACTTTCTGGAGGGAGCTAACCCTGAAACATTTTAACCTAATAGGTAGACATGACCAAGTACAAATGCAATCTGACTTTGTGAGGTCTATGAAGGCACTTACCTTCATACAACAGATTTCCATTTTTTCTTACTAAAAACATTTTGGCTTGCAATAAACAATACAAAAAGCAGGAGACTTTTATTACCACAGCTGACCACAAGATGGAAATCCATTTCTGTAACATGCTTCTTGATTAGGAAAAGTACTAATTAAAAAAGCCCAAACTGACAACAGCCTTGTACCAGGAAAGTGTTTTAGAAGAACCAAAGCAGGATTTTTCATCCTATGGCCTCCATTTCATGGTTTTATTTTTTTCTTCCACACAGGAGAAAAAATGAGAAGGTACTTCCAGAAAGATGGGGAAATTCCTGGGCCTCTCCTTTTGCAACCTGTTCCACCTGGAAGCATGGCAGCAGGAGCTGAAGGGAAGATGGGGAGTTGTGCTCTCCTACTCTCCTCCCTTGCCTAGGACAAGCACAAAACCCCAAACACAGGGAGCAGGTCTCTCACCAGCAGACACCTTACAGAAATTGGTAAGTTTCATTTATCCAGGTGGACAGCCAAGCTGCCACCTATTTAATTAAGTTAACAAAGCTGAGTTTCAATTTGCCGAAACCCCGAGTCTTTTCCTGAGTTCTCCCTTGCCAAGAAGGGCAGCTGCACTCAGCAATCGCTCTGATGGAAATCTCTGGCTGGCTCTAGATGCTACACCAGCAGCTCACATACACTGGGCAGAGAAAAGCACTGTCAGCCTGTTCATTGTTTAATTTGGAAACACGAAGGATAAAGTAAACTCTTCCTTCATACCATTACAGGGACTTTTTTTTTTCTTTTTTCTTTTCTTTTTTTTTTTTTCTCCTGAGTTAAAAAGCCCTCTGAGGAGCAGTTCCAGACACCCAGAGCCTGGGATGGCAGAGCTCAAGGAGCGCAGCAGGGTTTGATCTAACCTGCTACACTTCCCAGCACAAAGAAAACCACTGGTCTGGGATCTAAATGTCATTTATTTTTATTACTGCTTATTTACAAAACTGTGCAGAGGCTTGCACTGGGATGCCACTGGGCATAAACAGATCTCAAAGGCCATTCCTGTCCCCAGGGGCAGGAGCAGTGTTGGCAGACAGAGGTGGGTAGGGGATGTGTCCTTTTACGCACCTTCAACGTAGTGCAGGCTGCAGCTTCTCCTTGCAGCCCAGGAGGGAGGGCTGCCTGCAGAGAACCTTGCTCATGCTACCGTGTGCTACACCTAGCCAAGCTCACTCCAACTTGCTCTTGAACAATTGCTATGAAAGAAATTAAAGAATAGCTTCTGTGTTTTTAATTATCTGAGCAAGTTTTCCACTCCAAATCTAATCGAGACAGCAAGTAGAGAGCTACATTTAAAGACAAACACAACATTTGCATCTGTTTTGCTGATTATAGTAGTTGCACATTTCACTTTAAACATCAATGGGTTGCAACTGCTATTCAAATGATATGGAAATTGCTCCTTTATACTGAAATTTCCCTTAAGCAACAAAGGAAAGGATTAGCACATGACTCTGTTTTTTTTTTTCTTTCCTCATTAAAATAAGACATGGTGGCAGTGGAAAACTCTTTGCTGGTTCATGAACAACACTTGTATCTTTTAATATTTTATTCCTACCAAGCTACAAAATACTTGAATACTTTTGTCTATTACAACAATGGTTTCTAACTAAAATATCCTTCTTTAGCTGAAACAGTGAACTAACCTCCTTTTCACAAGACCTCTTTGCCACAAAAATATACACATACAGGCTATATGGGTAATTATGCAAGAGAATTAAGGTATCAGCAACAATTTATCATTATTTTCAGACTCAGATGAAGTTAATCAACTGGCCTTCATAAAGCCTCTTTTATCCACACATACCCAAGAAAGATTTCTGACACGGTCAGTCCCACTCAAGACTGAATCCTACCTGTCCCTGCACACAGTAGTCAGTGAAAACGAGACTCAGACCACAGCCAAACCACAGTGTGGATTTTTCTCACAGAAGCTCTCACAAGTAAAATTGATTAAGTTCCAGCAATTTGCAGGATTGATCCTTTAATCCCAACCCAGCTCCGCACCTTTTTATGCAATCCTAAAGACAGAAACATTTTAGTGAATTTTAATGGTGAACTTCATTTTAGGTGGCAAAGGCAAAAAGATTAAGGGATACATAGAGACATCTTGGTAGACTCCCAAGAATTGATCACTTTTTACAAAAGACTAATTAAAAATGCTTTAGAGATCTGGAATGTTACTGCAAGTTATTACTGTGGCAAAGAAGCACGAGCTAATGTGCATCACTACCTTCTCATGTACCTTATAGGTACCTACCAAGGAAGAGTTTCAACAGGACCATCGTCCTTTTCCATCGACTCCGTTGTTTTTCTTTTCTCCTCATCCCCATCGTGCACTTTAATCTGAACATCCCTTCTCAGCATGGCTATCCAGAATCTGCTGAGGAAAGTAAAAGCACATCACAAACAAAACAGTTTAAAAAATACTCCTATGCAGACATATTGACAGAATTAATTTGTACAACAGAGATCAGCTCACAGTATTTCTCTTTGGGCTATAGGGGGCTGCAATGGTGAGAAAAGATAATCTCCTGGCCAAATCAGATATTTCTGGGTTTGAAATTAGTTAAAACTAACAATCTGAACTCAGTCACTGGGTTCTTGTGTTCCTTAAGCACCTTGTACAGATCTGATGAGAAACTTTCACTTCTTAGGCACGTTCAGAAAAGAAACAAGAAGAGAATTATTAAACACAGCAACTCCTTCCTCTGAGAAACAAGTGTCAGTGCATCACCCAGGGCAGACAGCATTGCTGACACCCTGCCTATGTTATCCAGGGTCACAAATACTGCTCTGACTCACATGCTCTTGCAACCCCACTGCCTTTGGTATTTTTTTTTTTCCCTCACAAACATAAAAAGGGCAACATTGCTTCTAAACATTTGTCTGCATTTGTCACACTAAACCCACACACCAGGGCTACAATATATTCGTGTGAGAGCTCTGATAACCATACTTGCACTTTTGGTTTTGTCAGTCCCACATGAATATTTATGCCCTCTGCCATGATATGTGCTCTGGTTTGCATAGGGCACAGGTTGTCAGCAGCTGAAAGCCATTAGCATCTGACAGCTGCTAAAATAGCTTGTTTGAAACAAATAGGTGGTCACAGCCATTGTCTAGCAGGCAGGTGATAAAGGCATCGTTACAAGCTGCATCTTCTCTGGCAGCTGCAGGGACAAGGAGGACCCTTCTAGCACTGCTCAGACCTGCCTGGTGGAGGGGAGATTTAATTATCATCACTACATAATGGGTAGTTTGTAGAAGACTATGACCTGACAGAAACAGATAGTGGGCAAACACAGGACACAGATCGCAGCTGATGAAGTAATTACAATCCAAATAAGAGTGTATGAGCTGGCTGGGAGCAGCAGATGTTGCTGTCCATCAGCATCTCCAAATAAAACATATGGTCAAATGACTTGAAAAAAACAGACAGCAGACATTATTTGCAGAGCTACAGGATCCTTGGAGGAGAAGGGGCAGGGGAGGGGGGATGGCAGTGTGCTCAGGGACAAAATTTGGATTCTTATAGGGAAAACCCAGGGGATCTCTTGGGAGCAGATGTGCAAGACATCAAGTACACAGGGCAAGGACTGCACATGCAGATACCTGGAGGAAGATATTCCCTGGCCTCCAACTTATCAATGTCCCTCCCTCCCAAACCTCCTTCATAGATCTAATTCTCAGACAGGGAGAGTGGGAGTGAGCTCATGAATTGCTCAGAAGAAGAAGATGAAACCTGTGCACTGGGCAGGCAGGACCAGTGGTTTTCCAACTCGAGCAGGCAGCCGTGGGAAGTGGCGCAAGTCCTACCCACATTTAACCTCTTGAGGTGGAAGTGGTTGTACAAACAGCAGGTAAGAGATGCTGCTCAATATTGTTCCAGTCATGGCATCCTGCTTTTGCAAAACAAAACAAAACAAAAGAAAAGCATGTGTTGGGCAGAGATTAAATGGTCAAATACAACACAAGAGAGGTACAGTGCAAGACAGCCCTTTTGAGATGCTGGGTATACTTGGCTTCACACCACACTAATTAATACAATCAATCCACTCAGGACTATTTCATAAGTTATTAAAAAAACACCCAAGCCCAACAAAATCCTGATGTAAAAGCAGGATGTGGCAACATATGCACATTACCTTCTCCCAAACCATTTTCTTGGAAATAATCCCATTTGTTTTACCTCAGTCTTTCTTCCAAAAGAGAATTAATATTTATCTTCATAAAATTAACACAGAATTTCTGAAATTACTTTACCTCTAGCATCACCTTCCAGGCTCACAACACTGTCACTTTCAGCACACTTCTTTCACCATTCTTGTTTTTCTCCACAGCCTGCCAATCATTACCATTGTAAACATAATATACACCAGGATTTTCTTAAGAAAAGCCACACTTAACAGCAACACAGATTTGGTTTGTCAATTGCCATGCAGCACTCTGTCCCAGCACACACAGCCATGTACATGTCCAGCTTCACTGCCTTTGATGCAAAGCCAGAATCAGACCTTTTCAACATTTTCTTATTAAAGATAAATTACGAACCAAACCAAGCATGCTAGAGTGAGAGGGTCTTGATGGGAATGGTGTCCAGGTGTTAGGATTTCTTTGTTGGTACAGCCTTTCAAATAGTGCAGCCTTTTCTCTGGAGATATATAAAAGTCTCAGAATCAGGGAGGTTAAGTTAAAACATCACTGTCAGAAAATGTCTACCTGAAGAGGGAATAAAGTCTTCTGATTTTGTCTTGGTTCACAAGAAGGGATGTCAGAAAGGGTGAATGTATATGTGTGTTACATTTTGGGAGCTGATTTTCACTTCACCCTTTCCTAGTTGTACCACCCTTGCAAAAAAGATGATCCCTGGGGACAGTCCAACCAGATCCTAACATCACCCACAGAGCAGACTGCCACCTCTGCCTTCTGCCAGCTCATTGACAACATCCAAGGGAGTAGAGGTGGCCAGGAAAGCAGCTGCAGCAGATTGCACTGTGAGCACTGAGTCCTCCCAGCAGATGCATCCTTGGTCCAGGGCAGGCAGGGAGGAGCAGGAGACAGTGGAGGCTGTGAGTCTACCACCTCATGGCAGCTCAGCTTTTTTTGAGCAATGCAGGGAAACTGGCCTTGATCTCCCAGCAGATTTTTTTCCCATGTTCTGTGTACATAGTTACTATTATAAGCACAATCATGGTGAATGTTTGTGCAAATTATTAGCTCTGAATCTTCTTAGTACTTTATACATCTTTGATACTATTTTTATTTCACTTGTATTTTTGGAAATGGTGAGCATGGAAATGTAGCCCGTGCTCCTGGAAGCACACAGGCAACATGGCTGTAACTCACAAACCCTGACATTAATAAGAACAGCAAACATTTATGCCTAAAATCACCAGTGAAGAACTGAGCTTCATTATCCAGCCCTGGGGCTTACAAACCACTCATTGCTGCGTGTTCACACAGTGTATTTTAAAAGCAGACTGTTTAAAATATGCACAATTAATATTAACAAAGACCTGTAGTTCTCAGTGTGAGTGGCTGGAACAACCACTGCCTTCTATCCCATGTGCAGTGACCTTTTGAAACACTTTTAGGCACTGTCCTATAAGCGATGTGTCCTGCACAAATTATTTACAGTTATAAAGCTACAGTAGCCATGAGAAGGGAGGGAGCAACATGGGATGAATTTGGAAGAAAAAAAGACAATTACCAGGCCTTATAAAAGGATTTATAATCTGCCTAATTTTCTTTCTTCTTTAATCCTAACATACAGGATCATGTGCCAAGGATAAGGACTTTCACAATGGACTGTAAATGAAGATGACTACCGTAATTAGTTCCTTGAATGAAACAGAATTAACAGAATCCATTATGTATTTAATAAGAAAGTTTGTGTCTTCCAGGGAAGAGAAAGATTAATTTAGGTAACTGCTAAAAGTTTGCAATCTTCATAGCATGAAGTTAAAACCAAAACCCTGTGTGGATAAATACGATGCTGTGTGTTGAAGGTGATTGCCTCCCCTAGCCACAGCAGAAGCCAAGCTGCAGCTGTGTGCTGTGCTACACAATTGGATCATACAGCTACTTACCTATATATCAACAATGAAAAAGGCTAGGAAACTACATGAAGGATTAGGAAAAGCTTGATGAAGTAAATAAAAAGGATAAAGTCAGACATTTCCGCATCCCAAAATTTTTGTCTGAGTCAGATGCAGAACAAAGGAAATGCAGATTCAGTAAACATAGCATCTGCTGTTCACATGCTAAATGTGCATCCAAAACATTTTGTTTAATCTCTTTCTGTAATAAAAAGTGCATAGAAAAGAAGTATTTAACTACAAATTGCTGCCATTCGTCTGCTGGAGGAGGAGCCAGCAAACACTCTGACCTGCTTCCACCAGTGGCCAACAGCGAATCTGTACAGAGGAGTTATTACAAGAGAAGTAAACGCAGCAGGAGTCTACCTGGAATATCCCTCCATGCTACAGTCAGCACTGCTGGTACTTCTTGAGCCAGAGCATGATTTAAATCCAGACTAGCATTAACAACTGCAGCATTCAATGTAATCCTGAAAAATTAAACTTCAGTTAGCATAGAGATTTGGTGCAGACATTAAATATACACATATCCAACTACCATGCATAGAATGAATATCAGCTCTATTCAAAGCTTGTGAATGGATAGGGTTCATTAGATAAAAAACAAAGCAAACCTCCCTGCACCTTTCTCCACATACAGACACAACTGATATGCTTCAAAAGTGAGGTCTTGCTTTTAACCCATAGATTTTTCACGCAGCTATAAGCTTGTCAAGAAAACAGAATCAGCCATATTTTAGCTGCCGACAAAAACAAATGGTTGTGGTTACCCCACAGACAAAAGTTAATGTAGTGTGTTCAGTCATTCTGTAGCAAATGAAGAGCTACCAGGAAGTTTTTTATCAACAGATCATACCACAAACCAAACTCTTGTGAAAATTTCAAAAGGAGGTAGAAGATTAAGGGCCTTGTTCCTGCCCACTCACAATTAGCAAAGCCAAGGGTCAGAGCAAAAAAAAAAGCAGCATTCAGAAGACAAACCAAGCTCCAATGTAAAAAAAATATTTAGTCAAGATTCTTGAAGGGGAATAAAGCAAACTCACAAATCCAGCAAAGGAAATAAAGCTCAGTGCATAAATACTACTGATGCAGGGAAGAAAACAGGGTATGATTGCATAAAGCATCACCAGCCTTAGGTGACACTGCCAGACAATTTCCTTCCTTGTTGTATCGCCTTTAGGTTCCTTATTAAGCTCGTTTCTTTAGAAGTCCCTCAAAAAGGCTCCTTGGCATCAAAGTGCATATTGACAGGAGGCTTTGGTAGTGGGGACAGGGACCAGGCTCTGCTGCTGTCTGAAGGGCATGCTGAGCAGCTCAGAGTCAGGGGGTGGAAGTGAGTGGTGCTCTCAGAGTTAACAGCTCTTGAAGCATTAAGGAAATTTTAACACACCAATAGAGATAGTCAAGGCCTTCCCAGCTGTTAGTCTCTGTCTTTCCAGCTGCCCTGGATGCGGAACTTTTCTGACAGACTGCTGCGCTGCTTTGTCTGTTCCTCTGAAGCTTGCTGGTGTACACCACAATCGACCCTGGAACTCTGCTGGATTTAAAAGAGTGAATCCTGTCCTGACAGGACAGCCAGCATCTCAAGGCATCTGAGTATTGCCAGATTCCAGCAATATTACATGCAAAAATCTCAGTGTCTATATTCAGCTCCACAAGTGTTTGTCCTTCCTTTCCTTACTAACTGAGCCACGCTGTCAAGCTGAGTCAAAAAAACCTGCTGCAATCACTTGTTCAAAAAAGCTCTGCTGTTGAAAAAGCCAGGCAACAAGCTAAGTAGTATAACTGACATCAAACTCCAAAGAAATACTGAAAAAAAAGAAAAAAGAAAAAATACTTACAAGATTTTCTTTCCTATTGAATCAGACTGAAAGGTGTCATCTGTGGCATTTTTTCTGTTTAAGACTTGGATGTTAAAGTCTTCTGGTGTAATGGTGCCACCAGCAGATAACAGTTAGAACTGGGTTTAGCTGAAAAACCTGGACAAGAAAATAAATTTCTCTATACAGGTTACACAAGGCTCCAAACCCAAAAAGCATCCTTTAAATTTTTTAAACAATATTTTGCTAAGAACACAGAAGCTAAAAACTGGTTCAAAATATGATCCATCAGTAGGCAACACTGTGGATTTGTAATTCCCTGTGTAAGTTTCTTATGTTTCCTTGATGATATATAGAGTGTTTGGGACAGCATGTGGGAGTTTATCCACAGTAGGAACTAGTGGTTCTCCATGCCTGAACAACTGACAAACACTGTAGCTGTAATGACAGCATTAAACTCTGAGAAGGGAATGAGCGGAACTCTTCAGTTTTATTTATACAAATATTGATCTGACAAACATTGAATATCTGAGTGGAGCAACTCCTTTTTCTCCAGAGAGGGCCAAGACTTGTCACTTCTGCTGCAGAGGGAGAATTGAGACCCATTTCTCCATTGCTGCCATTCCCAGTGTTACAGTCATCTTCCCACCTACAGAGCCTTTACTGCTTTTAAAATTGGTCACTTCTCATACATATTTACTTCATAGTTTTAGGAATTTGGATTATAAACCAATTTATAGAACCCATTTAATAGCTAATTTAATTATAACCCAATTATAATCCAACTTCAGACAGGTTTGCAAGCATACAGGACTTCCAAGAAAAAAGCAGGAAAGTGGACACTAAGTGATGTAGCCTCCATGAAGCCAAAACTGTGAGCAATTAAAGCCAACATGCTGTGGCATATGACATTAAAAGGTATGCTAATAAAGCATGCTCACCACTGCATCTTGTCTGTTCTCCAACAGACAGAAACTACCTCTGTTGTTCAGGGGTTTTTTTGCTCAGGGATGAAGCTTGAATTTCTAAAACAGTGATTTAAAAAAAAAATAAGAAAAAGAAAGAACATGAAAGCTCCTTCTGCCTTTCTTCTTCTGCTGTGAAGGAGTAAAGATAGTTCACACAAATAAAACTTCCAAAAATGCTTCAGTCACCCTTAGAACAAGGATATATTAAAAATCCATTCCTTATGCTCATTCTTATGAGCATTGTGGAAAGTCTTATTAATTCTAACAATGTAAAATATAGTTATTTGCCCTTCCTTTTAAAGGATTAGGCTTAAAGCCTACTTTATTAATACATATATAAGCAAAGAATTTGAGAAATCATAACCAATATAACCATATATTCTTATTCATTATATAAGTTGCAGAATTGCTACTTAAGCAACTAGCACATGGCCCTAACATGCTCACGGCTTATCTGAGAATATTTTGTCCTCCTAGACATAAATAATTTAGAATTAAGTAACTAATGTTTCTTTGAGGTACAGAATGGTATAATACAAGCTATGCAATGCCATTGTTTAACTTAGTATACTTTTACCCCACAAAACAAACACCAACAATAAAACCCACAACACAACTAAACAAAAACCCAACACATTTTATCCTCCACATAAAAAAGGAGACAGCTGTCAGCGTAGGAGGAGCCAAACAACACTGATGCTACAAAGCAAAACTTACACAAAATCTAACCCTCCCTGCAGAAAAACTTTCATGTGAAAATTTAAGGAGAGCAAGGAAACAACCCCTTCCCCCCCCCCCCTCAAAAGTATCCCTGTACTTTGCTTCCCATGACAAAGACTTCATGAGAAAAAAATGCTGCTGCCCAGCCTGCAGCTTGGCATGACTTTTTCTCCCATAAACTTCCCTAGATAGGAAGTCAGTCATCCACTGCATCAGCTACAAAACTGCACAGAGGAAAGGCAATAGTGCCTCCCCATTTTTGCAGTGGTTTTTAATGATTAAAAGCACATAAAAGATTATGAGCTCCTCAGATGATGCACTAAAAAGAGCTTTAAAATGTCAGGGTGTAAATTTGTCCTGGTTTTCTTCAAATAGAGTTGAACTCAGGAGTCATTGTCCACACCACACAGGTATGGATTTCTTTTCATACATGGAACTGGGAGTTAGATTACAGTTGCAGCAGTGTAACTGAGCTAAATTCAACTGCCCCGAGAAAAGTTGCTCCAGACTGAGCTATGAATAGGGCAGTGTGAGAATCAGATCAGTTATCAGCACGATAATGTAAAATAAGTCTCCCATCAGTTGATTTCCTTGGCTTTGAGTACAAGAATACATATAGGGGACACATGCATTCTGCAATGCTTTCCAGTCATAGCCTCTCACTCTGCTGATCTCAAGTTTAATGGGGTGGATTTGGAGCACCCCACGCAGCCTTGTGGGACCTTGGTGCACAAACCCACAGCTGAAAGTCACTGTCAGCCATTGTGCATTCACACCACTGCACCTGCATATTTTATTTCACACACAAAAGGTCAGAAGCTTGCCAGCAGGCTGCCTGCCTCCTCAGACACACAATGCACCGAGGAAAATAACTCTGAGGAGCTGCTTGCTGTAATTTCCTGCAATTTAAGACTATTTATTTTTAAAACTTTTGCTGCCAACCTCCCCATCTGACTGTCAAACTCTTGCTGAATTTTATCATCAGAACATAGTAATTTATTAGAGATCGACTCCAACCGCTTATTTGACTGTCTTGGTTTTAAATACTACTCAGCCTTTTTAGCTGCTCTGAATCCTTAGGGCTCTCTATAATTAATGTTTCTTTAGCAGAGGCAGTAAGGGGACTGACTGTGCACAGCCCTTGTTAACCCTTTGCTGAGTCTCATTGAGGGGCTGCATTTGCAAAGGGATCATGACAAATGATCCAGAGAATTGTTTCTGCTTTTGGCATTTGAAAAGGACTCTTTTATACGAGTGGGCTGCCTATAACCACTGCCTACCCACATGATTCGAAACTGGTCTGTGCCTGCAAATGCTAATTAACAGATGGGGGGTTGCACCCACACATATGGCATTTTGGGAGAGACTGGAACTTCTGTAAAGCTTTGGTGGCAGCTGAAGGATTTTTAGATGAATGAACAGGGATAATCAACTGAGAGGCTGAATGTTGTCACGTTGCCTGTAATAGTGGTGCAGCAGGAAACCCAGGAGCATGAAATATCTGAGCCAGAAGATGAGGTGGTAGGTGATCATTTCATCTGAAAGAGCACCAGAAGAGAAGAGTAAGGATGCTCAGCATCGGGCATGCTAATTTCCCCCTCCAAATCTGACCCAAACCAATGAAGCCTGACAGCCAGCAGACCACAATGAAGTGTCACATTTGAAGGGTGAAAACATACCTGTCTCAAGCTCAACCCACCTGAATTCCCAAGCAGCAGAAGTGGTTACCCAACCAGTTGTCAGCAGTTTCTAAAATTGAGCTCTGATAAGCTTTTACTTCTAGCATCAAAAAGCATGAAACTGTCCTTGAAGAGTAAACATGAACAACAGAAACACAGAGCAGCCCAGGTTGCAAGCAATCTCAAACCATCAGCTGGTCCAATCTTTTTTGGGAAAGGAACCCTAGATGAGATTACTTAGCAACATGCCCAGCCACATCTTAAAACTCTCAGGTTGCTGCTGTGCTCTAGAAATGCTCCTTTGTCCCTTAGCCAGATAAAGATTCAAATAAACTTCCTGAGCAAGCTTGAAGTAACTGAGTGAACAAAAAGCAGCATCTACAACAGCTTCAGTGCATTTTTATTCTGCAACTCGCCCTGCCACCTCACTCATCCCTATTTTCCTCACAACTAAACAAGAACAAATACAAAATGTTTATGGGTAAATAGTGAATTTTACCCTACATTGGAAGATAATCCCCTTTAGGTCAGTATTATCACAGTCCACACGTCAAATAGCAGGTATTGGGCAAGAAGCAAAAACCATCACACAGTAGAAGCAGCCAATAATGAATATATTTTCCTTTAAATTTTAACATCTTATCCTTTTTTTTTTTTTTTTTCCCTGCCCAGCTCTGTGACCCATTGCCATGAATAGAAAAAAAATATAACCTAGCATAGGAAAACAACGATAATAATCAAGGTCTGCTCTTGGCTACATATTTTTCCTTTAGCAAGTTTTTTGTAGTTAAGAGGGTTGACTTTTACCTCGAAACATTGCAATAAGCTGTTGTAATATAAAACAACAGGAAAAAATTACAATATTTCAGATTCTCTTATTAAAAATTGCTACTGCAATTGGAATTCTGAAGGGGCTGCCCTAAGAAAGCTTTGTCCTTTTCGGGTGAACTATTTAAGGCAGTATCCTTGACTGAACTTCCAGCATTCTAGTTAATTTGACCATGTTTGTCTTCCACCCAAAGCACTCCCAGCAAAAATAGCTGCCAGAGCTTCTGTGCAGCAGTTGTCTCAAGAAGACAGTCTCAAATTTCTGCAGTTCTCTTAAAACTGGAGATTTTTCTTTTCCCCAAGTCTCTCATCAGATATCCACCACTACTGAAAGCTATGTTCGATGTTAAGTCTGTTAGCTTCCCATGACCAAGAGCTTTGAGTACACCTTCAAGAGCATATTTGAATTACAATTAAATAGCAAAATCTGCGGTGGCCACAAAGTAGTGTTACACCTTTTGCTGATGAAGTGACAAGGGGCATAAACTAAACCATCATAACATCAACCTACTGAACTAGTATTAAAGGAAAAAATTCTGTTCTAGACTATAGATAATCATTTCAAAGGCATTTCTACCAAAGCAGGGCATCATTGAATTTTACAGATTGCATGCATACCCTACTGTATGAAACACAGTCTGAAACCTATTCCTACTAATCTAATTCTAAAAATGCTAATCTATGTTGGCACAATTTTTCTTAACGACTGTGTTGCTACCTACTTATTTCATAGCAGTAAAGATAGGTTTAAATTAGTACTTGCATGAAGGTTATAGGATGTAAACCAGTATGTCTTTGATACTGCAGCCTTTATCAGTGTGAATAGTCTCACGGCAATGTACCTGAATAAAAGAGAAACCTGACTGAACAAATTGCAATATGAGAGCAAAGTGTTACTGTTATAAAACCTGCAATGGTATGTACTTCAGACCGGTACTTGTCTTTCTTATCAACCATTCTTGGAGGGTTGAGCAGAAAAATCTGTGCAGGGAGAACTAACAGCAGGTTAGAAAGGACAAAAAAGTGGCTTCCAGAAAATTATGTTCTTCCCCTGCCTTTGTATAAGAGTCAGCAGGAAAGGAACATGCCTCAACATGCAGACTAGCCCCAGAGTGCACCAGAGAGGAACGAGTCTTTGTTTAAAGCAGTGCAAGGCTAACCTGCACTTCTTTATCCTGTCAGCTTCTAGTAACCACAGAAAATGGACACAGGGAGCACACAGCCTGAAGGGTGACTGCAAATGCCTGGTACTAAACTGGAGATTGTGGCTGCTTTCTCCCTGGAGGTGTTCAAGGCCAGGTTGGACGAGGCCTTGAGTGACCTGTACTAGCAGGAGGTGTCCCTGCTTATGGCAAGGGGTTGGAACTAGATGATCCTTGAGGTCCCTTCCAACCTTACCATTCTATGATTCTATAGTGTTGAACACTTAACCTACCTTCTTCACTGTGGCTTGGCTGATCAGGATTCTTCGTGCAGCTTTGTCAGAAAACAAACATTGTAACTTGTTTCAAAAACAAATCCCTTGCTTCCGATCCCTTGGATCTGTGGGGAGGAAAAGAAAGAAAGAAAAGGGGAA
>VWYK01114646.1:0-13207 GCA_013399775.1 Semnornis frantzii | reverse complement strand
ACCCTGAGGGGCAGCACCAGACAGCTCCTAGCTCTCAGGCATTGCTGCACCATTGTTTGCTCAATCTACTACAACTCTTGGACCCACAACAGGAGGAGGAGGACAGCAAGGGTTAAACTAACCCGGGAGGATTTATGCCCTACCAGGACAATAAGATAATTTTCCTTCAAAGCTATGACTTCTTTTCCATCCACTCCCTAAGTACAAATGATAGCATATTTCATACAACTGTACTTCTTTAAGTAAATTCTATTTTCATTGATTATGTCTGTAGATCTATTAGACAAAAGTTTTATTTGGCCTTTTTTTCCCCCCTTTTTCTTTCCTTAAAATGTTTTAATAATTAAATTGTCAAGTTACAGAGAAATGCCACTGCAGCTTGAAGTCTATCACCTGAAACATGGGAATTGATAATATGGACATTTTTAAACATCTACTAAGGTTTTATAGCTCAAGTGCTGACAGAAATCAAACACAAAAGAGGCCCAACCATGGATGAAAAGAACTTGTTAAAAGCAAACATAATTATTTTCAGTAAGCAACTATTACAACAGTTCACAAGAATAAAAGAAGCAGTCTACTTAAACTGTTATTTTAGGTGAAGAGTAGTGAATACAACAATGCACAGGAATAACGGGGGTTGAAAAATATATATCTCCAGCCACAGTTCTTTTCACATTAGAAATAAAAGAATGCAAAGAAATCATACAAAACCATAAATAGTCAAACCCACAAATTATAATCTCAATGATCCACATAAGTGATGTCTACATTATTTCTCTAGCTTGGAGTAAGATCTTACTTCCCATATATATGTCAATACATATTCGCAGTTCACTTTGGTTTGTAGAACAAACTCCAGAAATGCAACTTGTAAATCTTGATAGAACTAAACGGAAAAGATATACTCCAGTAGTGCATCACAAGGGGTCTGATCTGAATAGCTGACCACCTCCCCCCCCCAAGTTGTCACAAATAGAGCTTAGATCACAATAATAAAGCCCATATTTTCTTGTCTCCTATTTGTCTTTTCTTTCTACAAGCAGGAAAAAAGGAAGATACTTTGAATTTGCCATGTCTTTTTAATAAATTTGCTGAAGCAAATATTATAGCACTCTCAAAGATACTTTATAGCTACCTGGTAAAATATTCATTTGTACCTTCCCTATGGCTACCTATCAGTACATTTTGATAACTTGAATAGGAAACAAGTAAAGCTGAACTCGATAATGGCTGATTCATCTCTTCTCTTTTTATTTCTGATGAAAGACAACTTACATTGACAAGTTTAAAAGTATAGATTTACAACCATTTAAAACAACATCTGCTGTTTAAAACAAAAAATTCCAAAAATCAAAATGAGCCAAAACACTCCAAGGAAACCCTAATGTTTTTACTGATCTTAACTCTCAGTGTCAGTCTTATCAATGCTTACGGGCAACATGGAAAATTTTTCCTATTGAATAAAACTCGTTTAATGGGTTATAAATTTAAGTAAACACACAAGGCTGTTTGAAACCTGAAGAGTGTGCAAATGAGTAAATGATTCTGCTCTATGACTTAATTGGTCTTGCCTATAAATCATTTTTCAGCCCAGTGAAAACAAGTGATCAATTCACAGGTAGGGCTTGACAGCAATATGTCTGTTTGATGCACATAAGAAACAAAACTTGGTGGTTTTGATTTTCTCTAGAATCTTAAGGGATACTAGTGACTGTATTGATTATAAACAGTAAAACTTTGTTGTATAGTTAAGAGAAAACCTCCCTCAGAAATCCAGTAAACAAACAGCATTAGAAAATAAGTAAATAAGAAACTGAACAAACTAACCAAACAAAACTCCAAATTTACCAGACTATTCCTCTTAGGATGTAGTGGGGAAGTCATAAGTTATATGCTAGATTGCACTTACCAAGTGTATGTATTTTTAACTCATATCCATTCTATGATCTTCCAAAAAGCATCACTTCAGTCCTCCTCACTTAGTAACTAGATTATTGACCCTTTTAATACAGAAGGGTTTCATATGGAAGCTATGAAAAGATAGCATTATATAAAACTTCTAAAAATTTTATCATTCTTTCTAATATACTCCATCAGAATCGAAGCCATCATTTTATCCTTTGAAGGAGGATACATTCACATTAGAAATGTATAGGTTCAGATTCATAGGTTTTATTGGTGTGAGGAGCAGTACAAATGCTGCTAAAGCATGAGGAAAGAGGCAGATCCATTAGGTATCTGTCAGAAATTGGTCCAGTCCAAAAAGGGCAGCACTCAATATTTAGATGTACTAATGTTTTCTTATTTCAGTGTGATAGCCAAATATATCATGGTACACGTGGAGCCACATACATTATGGATTGATGAAAAACTCAAAATGAGCCTGCTGTGTGTGCATGCAGCCCAGACAGCAACCGAGTCCTGGGCTGCATCAAGAGCAGTGCGGCCAGCAAGGCAAGGGAGGGGATTCTGCCCCTTTGCTCTGCTCTTGTCAGACTCCACCTGGAGTACTCTGTACAGTTCTGGAGCCCCCAGCACAGGAAGGACATGGAAATGTTGGAGCGGGTCCCGAGGAGGCCATGAAGATGCTCAGAGGGCTGGAGCAGCTCTGCTATGAGGACAGGCTGAGAGAGTTGGGGCTCTTCAGCCTGGAGAAGAGAAGGCTTTGAGGAGACCTTATAGTAGCCTTCCAGTATCTGAAGGGGGCCTGCAGGGATGCTGGGGAGGGACTATTGACAAGGTCTTGTAATGACAGGACAAGGGGGAATGGGTTTAAACTGTCAGAGGGGAGATTTAGACTGGATGTTAGGAGGAAGTTTTTTCCAGTGAGGGTGGTGAGGCACTGGCACAGGTTGCCCAGGGAGGTTGTGGCTGCTCCCTCCCCGGAGGTGTTCAAGGCCAGGTTGGAGGAGGCCTTGAGTGACTGTGCTAGTGGGAGGTGTCCCTGCCTATGGCAGGGGTTTGGAACTAGATGATCTTTGAAGTCTCTTCCACCCTTACTATTCTATGATTCTGTGATTATAGGAAAAAACAAAAAAATCATTGTACATGACTTACTAAGCTAGTAAGTGCTTCTACTGCACAGAGGAATGAAGCCAAAGATTTTGAAAACTGGTTGTTGTTGTTTTGTTTTTTTAAAATTTGGTTTTCTAAAAATAATAAATACAAGACAGAGAGCATGAAACACTTCACAATTGCTAGTTGAAAGATGACTCTCCCGTTCAATGAAAATACAGCAGGGCAGAAGAAAAATATTAAGCCCTGAATATCTGGCAAAATTGTGAGGAACAAATGGGGACACCAAAAGCCAAGTGAGTCTTCATTATTTTCTGAGGTTTCTATGGAAAGACATGCATACATACATAATTTTTTTTTTTTCATTAAATTTCCGTTATATAAAACTATAATAATGTCCAAATGTTTATGAAGCTATGAAACCACTCACAATGTGTATTATTTCATTAGAGACAGATGTCATGAGAAACAATCCATATCAATATGATTTCAAGATCATGCCTGATGTGAGAACTACTTCAAAAGAATTTGCCCAGCGTATTTTGATCAATGTAGTTTTGTAGATTTTTTTTTTCCCCCTAAAAGAATCCAGGTCTAATCCAAATTGCAATTCATTTTATTTAAATTTCTGAGTGAGAAATATAAACTGTTAGGCCACAAACTTGGAAGATTTACTTCTAGACGAGGGATTGAAGCAAAAGAGTGACAAACCACTTCCTCAGAGAGGACTTTATTAAACTGTCTAGGAACAGACTTAGAACAAAGATATCAAGACTAGCAAAGCAACAAGCAACTGAACAGATAAGAACAGAATCTTCTGTGAGATTTTGAACACTCAGATATTAAGTGAATTTTTAAAAATATTCCAGCTGAGAACTGTCTCATCAAAAAAGCCAAACAACATTTTGTGAGATTATTTTAATGTATTTCTTATGTTTATATATTTGAAGTTCTAATACCCTTTTTATTTTTTCCTTTTAAGTGCTTCTAATTCTACAAGAGCTACTAGTTTGTTTTGGCAGAATAATAATTTTTTTAAAAAGACTTTTTAAATTATTTTTTTTTATAAGTCTGATATAATTTAAGCCTTAGAGATGAGGTACACTCAGATAAGATGGAAATTAAGAGAAAGTAACTTGATTTCTTAAAGAATTGTTTGGATGAAGTTAGTGTGCAGACTCCACTAAAATGCAAGGGGGTCGATACTATCAAACATCAGGCAAAAGGCAGAATTGTCCCTGGGCTGGCATAATTCATTGCATGGAAAGGAATCATCAACAGAAAAACAGCTCGAAATGTTTGTATAACCTCCTACTGTCATAAAAAAAATCTTCTTGCCGCTCCCTGTTGACTTGACTCAACTGTGTATTTTCCTTCACATCTTGCTGAGGAAAACTATTACAGTTTGGCTGTGGTTTCTTTGTGTACTTGCATGGAATTGAAAATCTGTCATGACCCCAAGCAATCTGTAGGAAGCTTTAGAATGTCAGTATTTACAGATGATAACAGAAGTTAGTTTCCTATCAAAGGAGAAAATACACGATAGAGCATCTCCTCAGCGTTGGTTTGCTGTGGGCATTTGTCTTACTGCAAAACTCATTTCCATAGCTGTTTCAGAGAAAAAAAAAAGAGATTTTTTTTTTAAAACATTTTTTGCTTTTAATTGTGAAAGTCCATATCTTTGAAATATAGCTGAAAAAAGTTCTTGAGGGAGAGAAAACAAGAGAAGACATACTCTTCTACTTTGTTTCTTTATATCTTTAAGAATATGGTTCAGAATGGATGATCTTTTGACTCTTTCACCTTCACTATTTTCATAATCTTAAATAGTGAGGGTGGTGAGGCACTGGAACAGGTTGCCCAGGGAGGTTGTGACTGCTCCCTCCCTGGAGGTGTTCAAGGCCAGGTTGGACAAGGCCTTGAGTGAACTGTACTAGTGGGAGGTGTCCCTGTCTATGGCAGGGGGTTGGAACCGGATGATGTTTGAGGTCCCTTCCAACCTTACCATTCTATGATTCTATGATTCTATGATTAAATAAAGAAGAACTTTCTGCCATTGCACTTGAGTTAGGACAACTCATTCCTCCTGTGTTTAGAATGCAGGATCTGATATCAAATTGATCTATATTGAAAACAACAAATTAAAAAAGAATATTTAAAAAAAATTCTGCAATGAAGTTATTATCAAATTCAAGTATGCCATCATGGAGAAACAAGATCAGTTTCTGAGACATGTAAAAGTCAGTTTTAGCAATTATTTTTAAGGAGTTCATCACAAAAATGGTGTTAAAGGTCCCAGAATTTGAATGGTATCACCAAGATGAGAATCACCTTTATAAAGGTTATATTCTAATGGAATATAAATATTAAATGCCTTTTCTAATAAGATTTTGTCATAGACTTTATAGATGTCTCCAAGTAAACAGGGAATTAATTGAAAATTAATCACACACAGAAAGACATCACACACATTTCTACATACAGATGTATAGAGAAGTCTGTAAATCTATGCATTTACGTCAGAAAATTTTTGAACAAAGATCAACAACCTTATGCTATTACCTACCATAATAATACTGTATACCCAAATGCCTCAAATGCCAAACTGAATTTCCAGGAATACATAATTCATGTTGCATTACCACCTTTCATAATCTACCTTAACACATCCTTTATTTCAGACTTAAAGGAGTATTCCTCATTCCCTTAATATAAAACACTGCATGTATCTGCAGGAGAAGACTTTACTATGCATTACCTTTTTCTCAGTCAATGTAACTGTGAGTAAATCTTTGAGGTTTATTATAAAAACCATCCAACTGAAATATTTGTAATTTTAATGCTGCCTTCCTCATTTTTTTTCCATCCCCAAGGAGGAAGAAGGGCCAAGAATAGCCATAAACACAATTCAGCAGTCGGTAGAGACAAGCTCATAGCAACATTGAGACAGTAGGTAGGTGGGTGCTAACCAACAGATCACTACTTTGTGATATTTTAAATAGATTCTGTTCCAAACACTGGAAACATACATAGAAGTGTGAAAGCATAGACAGTGTGATCTGGAAATCTCTCTTATTTAAGCATTGCTATGATAAAAGCAAATACATTCATCTAGCTCTCCTCTATGTGTTGTGTGGAGTAACATTTAGGAGAATATGAGTCTGTGTAAATAAGGATAGTAATGTGCAGTGTGACAAGCCAGTAAAACATGTACTTTTCAGTAGATGAGTAACAGAGGAGTATCAGAGTGCTTTTAATGCTTAGAGAATATTATGGCGATAGAATCTTATACCAGGATCAGCAGTATTTAAGTGTTAATTAGACAAAACCAGAACACACATCTAAGGTTATGGCACAAATATAAATGTAAAGCAATTATTCTCAAATAACAAGTGTGTTGGGATCCCCATTCAGGCACCACTTTAAGGTGTCTCTGCATCCTCTTTTAATAAGCTCAAGAGAATATTTTCAAACTCAAAATCATCTCAAATTTTTACTAGAGAATGAATTAGAATATTTAACCTTTTAAAGAATTGACACCTCCTCAAATCATAGAATCAGCTGGCTGAAACAGATCTGCAGATCATCAAATCCAACTATAACCTAATAATTCTATTAGACCACCTCCTCAACCGAGCATCTTCTAATATCTTCAGGGACGGTGACCACCACTTCCCTGGGTAGCCTGTTCCAGTACCTGATGACCCTTTCAGTTAAGACATTTTTTTCTAATAATCTAAACAGCCAACTGAGTCCTGGGCTGCAGCAAGAGCAGCATGGCCAGCAGGGCAAGTGAGGGGATTCTGCCCCTTTACTCTGCTCTCATCAGACCCCACCTGGAGTACTGTGTGCAGTTCTGGAGCCCCCAGCACAGGAAGGACATGGAACTGTTGGATTGGGTCCAGAGGAGGGCCACAAAGATGATTAGAGGGCTGCAGCATCTCTCCTATGAGNTAGTGGGAGGTGTCCCTGCCTATGGCAGGGGTTTGGAACTAGATGATCTTTGAGGTCCCTTCCAACCTTACTATCCTATGATTCTATGGTTCTATAAACCTCTCCTGGTGAAATTTGAAGCCATTTCCTCTCCTCCTATCTCTTGTTACCTGGGAGAAGAGGCTGGCCCACACCTTGTTACAACTTCCCACCAGCTAGTTGTAGAGAACAATGAGGTCTCCCCTCAGCCTCCTCTTCTCCAGGGGGAAAAAACCCAGCTCCCTCACCTGCTCCATATATGACCTGTGTTCAAGACCTCTCACTACCAAATCAAGCAAATATAAAAGGTCTTGTATACACCTTTTTATTTCCTTATCCTTGATACCAGACTTAGCTGTAGTCAGCTCATTCCTCACAAAAATTGGCGGTTTCACCTGTCACCAAGAAAAAGTGTCTATTTACATGTCACATTTATATTTTCTTCCTGTGCTTCTTAGTAGTACCCTCAAAATCTCCTACCTGTATTCTCTCTTCAGCTTTGTTTTCCTGCCACGTCATCTGAAAGCCTCCCCACCATAGATACAAATTCAACTGCTGCCCTAGGAATGCCTCTCTTCCTCGTAGCTCTGCAGCTCACTGCCATGCCACTTGTAAAAGAATACAACACATAGGCTAAGGACAGCTGAATTCAGGCATGTAGGGATGACTTTAGGAAAACCAGGGCTTACCTAGAAATGACACTCTCCAGGGATATGAAGAACAAAAGGAGGAGCTTCTGTTACTACAGTAACAGTAAAAGGAAGCAAGGAAAATGTAGTCTCCCTGCTGTGTGTGGAACTTTGTGGCAGCAGATACAAATAGGGCTGAGTTTGCCTCACTCTTCTCTATTAAAAATGACTACCAGTCTCTGCCCTTAGGGACAAGAATTGCTAGCAGCAAATGAGAATCAAGATTGGGATTACATGAGTGAAGTCAACCCATAAGTTTGCATGAGACCAAACATTCTGCCTTCAAGGGTGCTGAGAAAATAGGCTGAAGCCCTTGATAAAGAATGAAGGTAAAGGTGAATAAATCTTAAAAGAAACTTTAACCTGTGCAACTGCAAATATTCTTTAGTTTTTTCCCCTAAACTTTTGGCCAGAAGCATGGGGCAGATTCTGTATTGTTAGTGGCTTGCAGAAGAAACCTTACTGAAATGAAAGTGAAGTGAAAGTTCTGGCAATTTTGAACAATCCAATTTGTTTACACGGAAAAGCAAAATGAGATAGAGTTATTATTTGTTGCTGCTATCTTCCTGTTTACCTTAGATATGTCTGCTTGTAAAGAAAATTAGAGAAATCTATCACCATCTGCAGACAAAGCTAGCACAGAACTCAGAAGATACAGTGGGGATGTAGTGTAACACTACATGAAGTGGAATAATTAGGTACTCTGAGAAGGCTGAGAGAGCCTGAGAAAGAACTTCCTAGCACATCTCCTCTCCCTTTATTGCTGAGAAGTGCCATCCAGAACTAACTTAGGCATCCCTTCCTAGAGCATACAGAGATGAACACTACTCCTTTATTGCACATCATTAGCCCTTCATTCCTAATTCATCTAGATAATGCACATGTAAACTGCCATACATTCACACAGTAAATGTAAACTTAACACCACATACAAACATTTCAGTAATATGTTGGCTTTTACATACCTAATTCTCTTCAAACACGGATAAGTAGCAACTGTTATTGAATCCATCAGTACATGTTATCAGAAAATTGGAATCTGTTATAGATCAATGTAACTACTGTTTGTAAAATGTTCAATCTGTTGTTCCTTGCACTTGGAAAAACTTACTACCAACAGAAGTCCACAAGGGAACAGATATACAGCAAAAAGTAAGTAGTCTGCCAAAAGTCTTAGCCTTAGCAAATGGAGACCTTACAAAATCAAGCCTCTTTGGGAAGAAATCAGGATGCCGTAGAAGTCTAAATAGTTTTAAGGGAAAAAAAAAAAAGAACATAAAAAGGAATCTAATAAATTAAATTCAATTCAATTACAGAGCAATAATGTATATTCAGTAAGCATTCCAAAATAAATGTAACTTTTACTCGATTCTCTAGATTTAATTAAAAGTTAAATGGGAAGTTTAGAGTATGTGTGAGTGAAAGAACCATGAAAAGTGACTCTGTGAATGTGATAAATATGTGCTGTACAGCTAACTGTTAGTCCTGTATATCTAATAGCAGCAAAAGGGGACAGTCAAAATTCTTTGAGAACACATCTTCACTTGATAGTGACACTGTCTCCCTCTACTTCCTGCACTTGTTTTCATTCTATATGTCAGACAGCAGGGAATTCATTTCAAAACAGAAAACTTTACAACACAGAACAATGTTCATATAAGAGAACATTGCTGCATGTGTGCTTTGGTAAGTACACATAAACCAGAAAGCTGGTATTATAAAGGACTAATTTTGGTGATGATTAAACTCAATAGCAAGCATATTGGACTCAAAGAATGAGTGTTTTTACTGTGCATTCTGTTTGGCATTAGAATATCAAGACACAGGCTCATAACATTAGAAACCTTGTGTCTGTCCTGACATAAATCCAAAAGCTTGGCTATGTAAGGTATGCATGAGTCCATTTACAAGTCACTTGATATAAAATAATTTCACATTCAAAAGGTCATTGCAGCTTCAAAATGACAACAGTGAACCATATATACTGGATGTCTTTTTTTTTTTTTTTTTTTTTTTAATAGTTATGAAATTCACTACAGGTAAAATTGCAATCCATTCTAAACACGGTGTGGCATGTGCCAACAAGCCGAGGCCAGCTGTAAATATTAGTCTCTGCAAAGCAACAGTAAGATATAATTTATTTTAGCAATTGGATGCCAGCATGGCAGAAAGATTGCTTAAATCACGGAATCATAAAATCATAGAATAGTAAGGTTGGAAGGAACAGCAAGGATTATCTAGTTCCAAACCCCTGTCATAGGCAGGGACACCTCCCACTAGTACAGCTCACTCAAGGCCTCATCCAACCTTCCCTTGAACACCTCCAGAGAGGGAGCAGCCACAACCTCCATGGGTAACCTGTGCCAGTGTCTCACCACCCTCACTGGAAAGAACTTCCTCCTAACATTCAGTCTAAATCTCCCCTCTGACAGTTTAAACCCATTGGCCCTTGTCCTGTCATTGCAAGACCTTGTAAATAGTCCCTCCCCTGCGTTTCTGTAGGCCCCCTTCAGATACTGGAAGTCTACTAGAAGATCTCGAAACCTTCTCTTCTCCAGGCTGCAGAGCCCCAAATCTCATAGCCTGTCCTCATAGGAGAGATGCTGCAGCCCTCTAATCATCTTTGTGGCCCTCCTCTGGACCCAATCCAACAGTTCCATGTCCTTCCTGTGCTGGGGGCTCCAGAACTGCACACAGTACTCCAGGTGGGGTCTGATGAGAGCAGAGTAAAGGGGCAGAATCCCCTCACTTGCCCTGCTGGCCATGCTGCTCTTGATGCAGCCCAGGACTCAGTTGTTGTCTGGGCTGCATGTGCACACTGCAGGCTCATGCTGAGCTTTTCATCAACCCAGGCCCCCAGGTCCTCTTCCTCAGGGCTGTTCGCCAGCCATTCACCACCCAACCTGGATTTGTGCTTGGGATTGTGCCTACCCAGGTGCAGGACCTTACACTTGGCCTTGTTGAATTTCATGAGCTTGGCCTGGGCCCACCTCTGCAGCCTGTCCAGGTCCCTCTGGATGGATCCCTGCTTTACAAAAATTGTGAAACAGAAGGCAGAATTTGGGAGAGAAGAAACTAAGTAAACTGGATCTTGTTTCAAATCCCAGTTCATCCATGAATTTCCTTGTGACTTCTCTGTCATTCACCCTGCGGTGGTACAGCTCATTTCCAAAATTAAGATGATATTTCCCATCCTCATGATTTTGCAGTAAGTCTAAAATTCATTAATGTTAAACTGTTGAGTGTGGTAGTGTTTGCAATGAGGAAAATGTCAGTTAAAAAGTACAGTTAACAGTGTGATGTACTTATGCCAAGAAAAAGTAAGGGTTATTAATGTTGGATGTGATTAAAGGAAAATTAAAATGAGTTAACTATTCATGAAAATATTTTCTTTGTTTTTGTGCCCAACTCTAATACTGAGAACCTCATTAAGACAGTGATGTAAGTCAGACTGGTTGGATGAAGCCCACTTTTGGTAAATCAGAATTTCTTTTAATAACTATAGTCAGACAGGTGGTTTCCTTTCTGCTTCCTTCTAAATTCTCACATGTTATTGATTATAATCTGTTTATAGTTACTTTTCTGAATTTTACCTTTTCTAATTGCAATTGCTACTTTTCTTCATCCATTAAGTACAAAACTTGTTGATAACTTTGATAAGAATCCACATTACTGAACTCAG
Source organism: Semnornis frantzii (assembly GCA_013399775.1). Lineage (NCBI taxonomy): Eukaryota > Metazoa > Chordata > Aves > Piciformes > Ramphastidae > Semnornis > Semnornis frantzii. The sequence goes on along the minus strand of VWYK01114646.1, from coordinate 1,846 downwards.
TTTTCATCTGTCAGTTAGTCTGTATCTCTGATAAAGATTACTCTATCTTCCTGACCCCAACACATCCATCTGAGTTTTATTTCACCTTAGATATTGTAATTTGCATTTCTGTATAGTCTTTCCCATTGGCTGTCCTGCTTTTGTACTGGTGTTAGAGAGTCATCTTTATTGAAAACTAAGCTGAAACATTCATTTATTTTTTGAGCCAGACCCATATTAGCTTTTAGACAATACTTACTTTTAACACATTGCAACTCCATTTTTCCCCCTGTTTTGTAGAGAATCTTTTTCACTTGCTAGAATTTCCTTTGCAAGGTCTATCTCTGCTTGACTTACGACAGTTCTGAATTTATTAATAAGAATTAAGTGAGGTCCACCCTGTGAATGCTCCTATCCACCCACTGAGATATAGCCCTGACATTTATTTATCAACAGTACCTTTTCTGGTACCAGTCTAGTTGATGATGAGTCTTTTTAGTCAGTAACCTTAATCTTCCATTTCCTCTTGTTTATTATCCTCTCAATGCCACGTGCTCTCCATTACATCTCAAGCAGCAGAAACTTAAAAATCATATTTAGCAGAGGCCAACTGAAAATAGCACAAGAGTCACTTCTACCTGGCTGTTGTGAATTGTGACCACCTTTGGAGCATCAGCACTGTTTTCATGCAAACACAATCTGCTGCAGCCTTTCTCCGCTGTCTGATTTGGACTACAACTTAGATGTGCCTATTCACTAATTATTGTCCTTTAGCAAAATGAGATTTAAAAAACAGCAACAACAACAGCAACAAAAGACAACACTGCCCTTGAAATAATTTATGCAGGATTTAAAGAATGGAGGTGTCAAAGAAGAAAACTTCAAGGTATGCCAGTTACTGCTGGGTGCCAGTAGCTAGAGAAAATGGTAGTCACTGAAGTTACATGTAGCACAGATTTAAAAGTTAGGCCAAGATGGTCCTGGTTCTCTGCAGCAGCTTTGGCCTGTGAAGGTCAGGGCCAATCTGTGATCTAAATGCTTTCATTCCCTAGCTATGTAAGATCAGAACAAGGACAATGCACAGTGAGTGAGATGTGAAAGGATCTCTTATCCTGCTCTACCACCGAGAAATTTCAATAAAGTTAGATCATACAGAACAGGACAAAGTTTGCTATAGCTCCTTGCTGGCTAAAATCATGAATGCAATAATGAGTGACGAAACACCTGGTGTGGCCTCCTTGGAGGGAATTCCTAAGCAGGGGACCATGGATTTCTGAAATATAGTTCTTAGACCACTCATTTGAATATTATGAAACGTTAAGGTGTACCCCAAGTCTGGGCATACTCAACACACAAGAACTCCTTCGTAATCCTAGCCAATGGCTAGAGTGTACTCTTACACAGAAGTATACTCTTATTTTCTTTACAAAAGCATATAAATTCACCTCAGTGCTGTTAACATTCTTTTCATCATATAAATGGTATATTCTTTAAAGTAAAGTTATCTTAAGTAGATTGTATGTAGTCTCTATAGTTATGTGCTATACATTGAAGAAAAGGTATAAAGTCTTTGATGTTTTTTTATCAGAGAAAGGGACAAAAATGTCTCAGTATAACTGCCATTTCCCTAGTGGGAATGTCAGACAAATCCCCCTCTGTTTCTTTATCTCCTTCACTTGTTAATAATACACTGAAACTTTTTAAAAGAGCTGCATATTCATCATCACAAATGAAACTTCACATTTTTCTGGTGGCGGAGATGGTAATTATAGGTTTGCACTTCTAATTGAAGCATTGATGAACATGTTCCACACTGCAGAAAACATAAAATAATTGTTAGGCAGACTATGTGCTGTAATGGGGAAAA
>VWYK01114643.1:0-65340 GCA_013399775.1 Semnornis frantzii | reverse complement strand
GGGCCGGACGGCGGTCAGTGCCGGCGGCGGCGCCCGCTGCGCTGCATGGCTGCGCCCGCCCCGCTGCCACGGGAAGAATGGGAGTCAGCGCGCATGCGCCACCTGCATCCCTCCACGCCGGCGCGTCACCGCCCCGCGCCTCTAGAAGGCTCCCGGGCCAGCGCTACGCATGCGCCAGAGGCGCGCACAGAAACGGTCCTTAGCACGCACCACGGAGCGAGGGGCGAAAGCTGGGGAGAATGCGCCTGCCGCGGCTCTCAGCGGTAGGTGGGGGGAAGCCCCTCAGTCGGACGGCGGTGAGGTCAGTGTGCGCAGTGCGCATGCGCAACACCTCCACGCCTCGTCCGCCGTGGCCGTTAGGGGCGGGCTTGGTCGTCATAGCGACGCGGCCCGCGCGGCGGGAGCCGTTGACGCTGACGAGGCCCCCGGGCGGCGGTTCTCTGGGAGGCAGCGGCTGGAGCCAGAACAGGCTTCACACCGAGCCCCGGCGGATCCGCCTCCGCAGAAGGCTTCAGGGGGTACAGTGCCCCTAGCTGGCGGGCCAGCCCGTGAGAGGCTACAGTATTCCAAGACGAATTCCCGAGGCTGGGTAAGGAGACAGAGGCTGAGGTCTGAGCGGTGCCTGTGGAAAGAAGCCCGAACCTGCCTGTCACTGTATAGCCTCTCTTTTAATGATTCCCTCTTGAAGGAAGCCGTGCTTTGTACAGCTTTAGTTTAAAAGCTGCCTTTAAAAGCAACTAATTCTTTCCCCCAACTGGAATGAGTTGCGACAATAGCGAACAGATTCCCAATGCCTCTTTACCAAACTACGTTTGACCACCACCTTCTCTAAGATCATGGTCGCTTCTCCAATGTTGTAGGAAACCTTCAACTGCAGATAGCAGGTGGTGGGTGTAAGATTGCAGCTCACAGTAGTTACGTAGTACGAGCCATCTGAACAGTTCACAAAGGAAAAAACTGGGGGGGGGGAAATGGTTCCTTGTCAGCTTCTCAAAATAATAAATGCTTTTTTTCATAGCTCATGGTTTTGGCACAGGAACGCCTTTTGGCAAGCTCCTTCCAAATAATAGAGAATTTGGTAATTTGTTCCGTTTTCCCATCAGGTTCCAGAATAATTCATAACTGCTGCTTATGCATAGAAGAATCAGCTTAGGTCGAATGTAAAAAGTGGAAGAGGATGGACGGATGTCAAGAGAAAGCTGGCAGTATTAGTGCTTAAAAAGATGCCAGCTCTGTGTAAACTGAGAGCAGATTACAAAACAGCTTTAGAAATTACCATGGTTCTCACCACCCAGGCAGTAGCTAATCTGAGAGTCCTAAATGGCTAAGTACTACCCAAGGTAGACACACAACAGCTCGGCTTCACCTGCTGCAGTTTTCCAGCCCCCACTTGACTATCCATGTGGACTCAGTGGAGGGACAGCCTGAGTGCTTGCCCTCCCTACTTGGCTAGTTCTGCAACCAGGACTCCCTGCAGTCATTTGTATTTCTCTCATTCTGCAGTCTCATAACAGCAGCTGATGACAGGGTAGGGTCGCCACTGTTCCAATTTCACCTGAATCTGTTAGAACTACAGGCCAAATTGTGTTGGAGAGTCTAGATCCTGTTCTGCTCCTGAAACACAATCACACTGCACTTTGAACAAGAAAATGGGATAAAAATTTAAATAGTTCTAAGTTAAATGAATTATCAGTGTTTCAACTAGCTGTGGTAAGAAATCAGTAATTGTGTATGACATGTTTGCTGTGAATTCATCCCGATCAGCGTTACCATAAAGAGGCATTTACCTTGGAAATCTCTCAGTACTGCCTTCTGATATAGCTGGGTGCTTGCCTTTGACAGATTCTTACTTCTGGTGATTTTAGGGTCACTGGCAGTCTAAAGCTTCATAAAGAAATGCTGAGAGATGCACTTGGTTTTTTTTTTTTTTAAGAACTTCCATCCCAGAGAAAAGTTGCACAGAAAATAATTTCAAGACTTCTGGTATAACTCCAGGACAGTCAAAAGCTTCCTTGATGTGAAATTAACAAACTGTAGACACAGTCCTTCCCTGACTGTTTCTTCACATTTTTATTATAACCTAAATGTTTTCTTCACATTTTTATTATAAAACAGGCAGTGTCTCTGCACAGAGATAAATTTCTCTGTCATTTAATCAGTTCTAACATTTTTTTTCCCTGTTATTATATGTTTCCTTGGCTTTGCGGAGTTTTAGAACAGTTTATGCCTCTATTTTTACGATAACCAAATTGCTCCCCGAGCAGCAAGCATTAAAAATACCTGGTTTCCTACAGATCTGTACTCCTCGTCCCTCTAATTCACCCTGATCTCTGGCATCTCTACCTTTGTGTGTCCTGTGATACTCCCGTCTAAAGAGGATGTGTGAGTAGTCCAGGACTATGCACATGTACAGATCAACTGGCAGGCTACTGCCAAAGGAACCACACCATGCCCAACTGCCATCCTGCCTTTCCCTGAGGCAATGATTATTTTTCTCTTCCACTTCTCATGAAACTTGAGATTCTTTCCTGCTCCTCCCTCACTGTTGAGAAGGAACAAGGAGGGAGCTAGCCTGACAGCTGAATAGGAGCAGACAGATTGCACAAGCCTCATTTTCATTAGGAAAAGAAGCCTAAAATACATTGTAACCGACAGGCTTTAGTCAAACTTTTAAAAAATGGGCAATGAATGCACTGTTCTGATTCTCACCCTTTAGGCTTCTTAAATTTAATTGCTACTGCATATAGTAGTCCACTATATCACTTACCACACACTATATTGCACACCTCATCCTGCTTTCTCTAGTAGAACACTGCTATTTCATGGATTGTTTTTGGTATTTTGTAAAGCTTTTAGAGCCTACCAGCATCTCAATATTCTTCAGTTCTGCTCAGAGGAGGCTCTTGATTATATCACACAGTCCATCAGCATTCACAGGGACATAAATCCACATGAGCTGTAGCACCACATATGACAGACCTACACGTCCACTGCCTCCGACAGTCCCCAATAGAAACCCATTGTAAAGGCACATAAGGATATCTCAAGGGCAACCAAATCCAAGTTTTGAGATGGAATCCAATTTGCATGGACACTTCAGCTTCTCCAAAGTTTTTGTTAGGTTATGATCACACTATTTAGATCAGCCCTCAGGGATTCATCCTGAGATGCAGGAAGGACTCTCTAAATGAAGGGAACTGGAGGAGCTGCTACCATCACAAATGAGTGCTTGACAAGGACTACACTACCAGTGGTTTAACAGCAGGCATTTGGCATTACCCTTATACATAATGTACCTAAATGAAAGTACTTCTCACTGTCCTCTCATTTTCAAAACATCTGCTTACCTGTCTTGCACATGGGTCTCCTGCACAGGCTGGACCAGCCTACAAAAACAGGAACCACCGTCTCTCCAGAGGATACTGTTGCTAGCAAAGCAACATGGATCTCTCTAATCAGTCCAACTGCAAAGTACACTGCTCCCTGCTACATTTCATTTCCCAACGCTGCTCTTTCAAACAAAAACATATCAACAAAATAGAACTAGTGGGAAGCAGAGATACGGATTGGGAGGGAGGCTTTATTTCAGTAGAAGCACTGACAGTACCTGAATAACTTGCTGCTCTTTTTTTCTTCAGGGACCTTTTGCACTATGCTCAGGATGTGAGGGCCAAATGCTTCAAGGAGAAATTCATTCATTTATAAATAACAAGTGTGATGATGCAGTTGCCCATTACACCAGATGTAGCTGCATCAAAGCTTGGCTGTCCCTGGGTTGCTGCCCTAGAACTGAGCACACTTCCACATAGACTTAGAAAGCCATGTTTTCTTTATGTGCAGTCCTAACTTCACTACTTGTGTGGCTAAGGGGGAGAAAAATTCACTTGACCTGATGTAGCACTGCATCTCTCCCTTGCCATCTCATAGCACTTAACATCTCTTGCACACGTCACCTGAACAGACTTGTAAAGTGCGAAGGAGAAGCCTGGATTGCAGCTGGCACAAAGACAAATAACATGGATGAAGGCAAGGTGAAGCCCAAGCATCCGGCTTCTGAATGCTCCTGATCCCACTGTTGCAAAAGCTCCTGTATCCCTCACTTGTGAGAGAAGGAACAAACTTCTTGTCCATACTGTGGAAGAACATCTGAAACAGGGAAAGCATTAGCTACTTCAGATCAGCATTAAATTTAATAATTCCTTGTTCTTTCCTTTGCATATGACAGTTGTAAGAGCCCCAGACTCAAGCACTTTCAGCTCAGACAATATGCTCCTGCAGTGCTGTCTTTAATTGGCACTTTCCTGCCAAGCCCCAGCATTCTGCATCGAGCTTTTTCCGCGTGAGAGCTGCCACAAACAAAGCAGCCTCTTAACCCACTTAACTCCCACGTGAAGGCACATGAAGCTTCACTTCGGTCACCAAAAAGAAAAAATGTGAGAGCAGTTTTTGATTAAAGAGAATTGAACAAGTGGCTTTAAGGCTCATTCTGTGCACATGGGTTATGTCTGCCTGCATTCACGCCTTTCGGAAATTTGGCCACTCGGGGAAAGAGATCCCATACAAAGCAGGTAGCCCTCACACAGAGAATTTGGTTTGATTCAAGATTCCAGTTGGCACAAAGGTCCTGTCAGCCATGTGACATCTTCATGGGCCTCTTCCTTTGACCTGGAGTGACTGCCTCCAGGGAAGCAGGGGACAGTCCATTATCTCTGGCCAAAACATCGAGGAAGGTACAATTAGTGTTAATTGTGGCACTCTGTGTTTTGTGACTGGAGACTGAGCTGAAACTCCCCCAAAACTGAACACAGACTACTGGCTACAGAGACCATATTTTTCCCGCTTGTCCTCAAGCCTCTGGGAAAAGGCATTTACAGGTCAAACTAACAGGAGTCCTAGGTTTTTTTTTTTTTTATGTACTTAAATCTACATTAAACAACATTTCTGTCCCATTTCCTGTTCCCTCATAATTCTCCATTTACCTCTTCCTGTACTTGTTCTATATAGTTGACTGCTGTTATTTCATAGCTACCCGTATTATCTTTTTTCAACTATCCAAACACAATTATTATCACATTTTTAATATTTTTTTCCTTTTCCCTTTTAACTTGCACATCACACATGCACATACCTTAGCAGCATGGATTCTTTTGATCTTTGAAAAACATTTCCTTTTTATCCTCATCCAAATATTAAGCCAACTGGAAAGTGACACATCAAGGTTAGGAATGCAGTGTGCTCCTGGCAAGGGAAAAATGCTGAGCTTTGCAAGAGAGGCTAAGTGGATTAAGATCCTTTTTAAAGATTATGTCACCCTTCACCCCAAATGCAGATTCCTACTGAAATTAATGGAAGTTCTTACAAAATGCAACAAGAGGGCTGACACTGAACAGCAACATGGCAAACATACACCGACAGCCCCCTGGAAACTGATTGTCCAAATCACTGACCCCAAATGGTTCTTAACAACCGATTGAATATATGCTTTGTATTAAGGCGGCAGGATTTCATCTTGTAAAATTACGAGCTGATGGGGAAAAAAAGCTGAGCTAGTATTTCTCAGGACTGGGCTATGATGCATCTGATATGGCTGCATTGACATTCCACCAATAGGCAGTTCTGCCTTAGGAGGATCCATGCTGCAAAAGACCAGTTTCAGAGGCACTTTCATAGCTCCTCCCAGCCCAGTTGCAAAGGTCTGCCAGTTCCAACAAACCTGGATGGTTTGTTTTCCAGGATGAAGTTCAATAGAATGCACTTTTAGCATTACCTAAGTAATAAAGCACAAATACCGTGTCTTTGTGTGGGATAGCAGAGGGAAAAGCCTTACAGATTCATCTTGCATTTCTGCTACAAATCACTTCTGGGCAGATGAAGCCAGCCCATCTAACAGGCAGACCTGCAAATGCAGCCCAGCACCTGACAGTCATACCTGGATCCCTTCCAGCTCTCAGATTTACAGAAATGAAAATCCCACAGAAGACAAAGCAGCTGTGCTGCTGTGTACCTGGCACAGACCCCTGCTCGCTCTCCACCATACAACTGCCTCCTGCAGGGTGTGCTGACAAGAAGCAGCAAGTACATCCAGCAAGACTGACAGGCTAGGTACTGCCTTCACTCTCAAAATGGTGCAACACTGTCAGCCTTGTGAAGCCACTCCAACAGTAGTAACTATTTCCCTGCTCATTTTTAAAGGAACTAAAACACACACAAGCTGGGTGTTCCTGCACTTATGTGAAATTGGCAGCAATGCAAAGCAAGCAGCCTGATTTCAGCTCCCTGCCTGCTCACCAAGCCCTCCTCTCCATCAGCAGTGGACAAATACACTGAGAAAAACCCTCTCCAGAATCCCTATCCTGAAAACAAGGGTTTTTGCTCTTCTCCTAACTGTTCTTTAAAACAAGTTTCAGATCCAGTGGATAAAGTGCAGGACTGAACATGTAGCCATGGAAAGGTCATCCCAGTGCGCAGGGCTCTCTGCAAACACTCATCACACTGTCTCAAAATCCTGTAGCATTCATCCTCACAATCCTGCCTGTTCTCAACACCACACCTGAACAAAGTTATAAACGGTCATTTTCTTCCCTGATTGGACCAAAGACTTGTGTAGGAGCTTCTCCATAGTTTAGCCTTTCCCAGCACAGGAGATCCACATAGCTACTGGCCACAGACACATAGGTGTGTAACTAGTCCAAGCCTCCTAGGGCAGCTGACATCCCTGTACCTGCCATATGCTTAATTAATATTGGGTGGGAGAAGTGCTGAGAGGCCTTGCTGCACCCTGCATGGAAGAAAATGTTTCACTTCAGCAATTCTCACTCATGCAGTTAACCATTTCCTCAGCTTGCTGTGACAGCTGCTTGTCCTGGGCAGGATGAGAATAGTCAGGCAGCAGCCTGATGCACACAACAGCACTCCTCACCATTTTCCATGTATCCCTGGCCAAAAAGGTGCAACTCCTGCTGCTTGGAGTTGGACATTTCGAGAGCTTTTTTGAGTTAGATTGTAAACTCTGAAAAAACAGGATGTGTGTGAACAGCATCAGAGATAATGGAGGAGTCAGGTCTAAGAGGGCTCATGGGTATTCCTTGAAAACACCTGGGAGGTGCACTCCTGCTACCGGCTTGCCCAGCTTTCGACTATGACACACTGCCCAGGGCAGAGATGTGCACAGCACCTCGCACAACACAGCCTTACCCTGGCTGGCTACACCCCACAGGCAAAGTGAGAACAAAACACACCAACACTCTGAAGGGTGTGCTGGGAGAGGAGGACATTTCTTGAACTACCCCATGCCTCACTGGTGCTTTACTTGGAGAGGAAAGGATGCCACCCCTCAGAACCATGCACAAACCCTCCCTTCCATGATAAGCTATTTACAGACAGGTTTTGCCTTGTTCCTTGGGGCTGCAGCCATTTAAAAGCCAGGTATGCAAGCAAACAGGCTTGTTACTGCTGAGATCAAGCATCACTTGCTCAGCCTGCTCTCCTCCTCTACTTAGGGCTCATGAGCAAGCACTAGCACTTGGACCATAGTCTGCAGCACACTCCTGACACACGGTGTAGGCTGGGCACATCTAACAGGCAAAAAGTAAGAAAAACATCAGACTCCACCATTTTGATTGGTATAACACTGACATTCACCAACACCTTTTTCTCTAGAAGTAAGCGTTGGGTTCATTATTCCTTTCTCCCTTCTATTTTGCAGCCAGTCCTGCTTTTCTCCCCACCCTGTTTCTCCTCCGGTGCTTCATGTATGGGGAAATACTGATTACTCTTTAAGTCCTGCTCCCTCTCCTGCAACACAGAGAAACTGGAATGAACAAGTGAAAATTAGCAGACCATGCTAGGACACGAGCGTTTCTGAAAATTTAGGAAGCCCTAAGTCTTCAAGAAACCTCCCCCACAAAGTGACTCATTAGAGAAAGACAGAGATTGCAAGTTATGCCTTAGAATTGTAGAATCATAGAATCGATCAGGTTGGAAAAGACCTCCAAGATCGTCCAGTCCAACCTATCACCCAGCCCTATCCAATCCACTAGACCAGGGCATTAAGTGCCTCATCCAGTCTTTTGTTGAACACCTAGCCCCAAGATTTCTAACATCCCAGTAAAAACAACTCACGGCCTGCCTGAAATCTATGGCCAGGAGGTTTGTGTTTGTCCAAAATGAACGAACAAACAACTGGAGAGCTGAGAAATAAAGCTCAGTGCAAGGACTGAGGCATAACTCATGACACAGCACGTCAGTCCCCTTGCTATGGAAACTATGTTTAGCAAGTATCAGGTGTCCGAATTACTGCTTATGTGACTCTCCCAGGACAGCAGTGTATTAATAACACAGGCAGCCTAAAAACAGAAACTATCACCAAGAAAAGCTGCTGAGAGTTCCTTGCTACAGCCTGGGTATTGTTGTTACGCTTTACTTGAAAAGTGCAGAATATTGTTTCCTCACTTTCCAGATTTGCCACCTCAGCTGGTCTCAATTGAAGGAAGACCAATAAACAAATGGAAAGGAAAGGCAAATTACAGCAGGAAGCAAATGTTATTGTAACCAGTATCTTGAATATCTTTCCATTAAGGCACACACTACCATGCAGAGGGAGTGCAGCAGCCAGGGTCCTATCTTAAAGGCAGAAACCTTTTAAAGAGATCTGCAGAAGCCTAAGTCCCTGGAAGCTCACGCAGCTCAACAGGACAGCCCAGGCACAAAAAGAAACATGAAAAGAAACCAAGCATGGCAAAAAATGGCAGACAGAAGCTTCCAGGCAGAGGCAGACCACTGGGCATAGAGGAGCACAGTAAGAGAAGCAGCTTAAGAAGAAAGCAACTCCAGGTTCAAAACACAGGCCAAGGGTTTAGAGTGGGAAGCATAGGAAGAGAGCTGGCTCAGGCTTCAGTGAACATGGAACTGCATTGGACACGTTACTCTAGGTACACTAAGTTTCTTAAGAACTCAACAGACTTGGAATAAGCATTTGTGGCAGCACTAAATAAATGAGAATATTTTATTAAGATCCATACCAAGTTTTTCCTGTATTCTTAAATCATGGTAGGGATGGGGTAGTGACACCACAGCAGGCAGTCACTCGAAACTGCCAGGACTAGACAGGCTTCTTTATAAATCCAGGAAGCCGTTTCCCAGAAAACCTTAAGTTGCCTTTGTCAGGCGGTGGCCTATGTCCCAAATGCACTGCTGCCCCCCGGTGTCAGACTGCCCAAGAGCAAGCTCCAGACAGAAGGAAATTCAGCCATGTTTCTAGTTCATTTTGACCCAACAGCCATCTTTACTTGCCTAACACAGCTAGGAATATGGATTTTAAAAGAAAACTGTCCATTCTGGGCAGATACATTTTGCTTTTCTTCTGCTACTTTCAGCTGCAAGTCAATGCTGAAAATCTGCAGAGCTGCAAGTCAGTTACTAACAGCTAAGCAATTTCTGACAACCACTGTTCATCTCAAGCCTGAGCCAAGGATGAGTTTTTCATGGGTCTGAGGTGTAAACGCTATCTATTTCATATGCACACAATGCAGAGAGGAGAAAGCCTGCAAGAGCATGCAGTAAAGCTGCTACTAAAAGGCCACGGTCAGTGACCACCAGGCTAGTTATCAGATCTCCCCAGCATGCCTAAGATGACAAGCATGTGATATAAAGATGCACTCATCCAAGTGCACTCTCCAACAGTTTAGAACGACAAAGAATGGTGCAATTTGAGTCACTGAGAGAATGTCACTACAATCACATGCTTATTCAAGTGATCAGGGCAGAGAGGTCAGAATTAACCAGGTTCAGATTTCCTCTGCTCTTCCAGGAGCCCGAGTCTTAAAATAGACAAGAAATTAGTGCCAGTCACCTACCTAAGCAGCTGGTTATTATCACCTGGGCTTCCCTCTGCAATCTGCTGCCAAGCGTGACTTACAGCCAACAGTCCAGCATTAAAGAGTGCTTCATCTCCTACAGGCTAAATACCTGCCACAACACCCCAACTGGAATTTATGCAGGTCTCAGATTTTCAAGATCCAAATTCTAATTGCACTGTTAAACTGGACTGGATATCTGCAATCAGATATGTCAGGTTACACTGGAACAAATGTTAATTTATTTTCACATGATAAAAAGAGCCTTGTTCACTCTGAGAACAGCTGTACATAAGCTAGTTGTCACTATTTGCTCCTCTCCACAGTTTAGCAAGAAATGCCTCTGGAAGCAGTCTGCAGTTACTTGGGTATTTTTTGAACCAAACAACAGCAATTTTACGGCATGCACAACAGCAGAGAAAGAGCAAATTACCTTGGCCTGGTCAACCCAGTCACATACAAGACCTCTGCACTGTGAAATGCCTTTTACATAAGTGTACGAGGAACAGAAGCGTAGCTTTGACTAACTACACCACCAGCCAATACAAGTCACCCTACATCCTCCATACTGGGATGCACTCTCAAATACAGGCCTTTTGCCTGCGTAGGGAAAGAAATGGGAATCTTCAACATGAGTGACTTCAGCAATCTGCCTCAGCAACTCTAATTCGAGTCCTTTCAAAGTCCTCTGCAACCACTTCATATCCTAGCAAAGGCTGAGTTTCCCAGGCGTTGCAGAAAGTAGAGTAGAAAGGCACTGGTGTGCTCTGGCAGTGTGGCATTCTGCTTCTGCCCTAAAAGTACAGGCAAATCTTGACTGATCACAAACAGAAAAAATTCAAGGTATGTCTTCCTGAGCAAAATATCCCCATCTTCTATTTGTGATAGTATGTAAGCACTCACCTGAAACACAGACAACAGAACAAACACCAACAGTCAGCAAAGCTGAAAAATGTAATTTTTTTATAACTTGCCATTAATTAAAAATGCAAGACATAACCTGAATCAGCAAGTACTGAATGGACAGCCTCACATTTTCTTTCAAAATAGTGAGTGTAGAGACAAGTTACAGAATTAAGGTTGTGTCATGACTGTAGGAGTGTCACAGCACAAGCACTTGTGAGCACAAAGTCAAGAATATCTTCCAAGGCAGAGAAGGCTGTAGGTCCCCAGGGTGGGATTAGGAAGCGACTGCGAATACATTCAGGATAGACTGAACCAGTCTAGTCAAGGCAGACCAAGCCAGGGCAGCAAAACCACAAGAAACTCCACCTTGCCATTTTTTGAGCGGAGGAAAAAACGTGGTTACAATCATCAAAACTATGTCGGTTTCTTCACGTTTGGTCTTTTTCTTGGCTGCTTCTTTTGTCTCTGCACAGCACTCTTAACACTGGCAGGAGGCAGTTTGAGAGTTATTTCATTGTCCTCTGTGTCATCATCCACCTGAGCAGCTTTCCGGCGCTCGAGCACTGTTGGAGTACAGACTGGAGTAGGATCCTGAAGAGATCAGAAAAACATGATTCATTGCAAAGCATCTGCCAGAGGAAGGTGTCACTGCCTCTGTGGTGCCACAAAGGGTTCCTCATGGCAAGGAGAACTGCTTTCTTTTTATAACTAGTTATTTTTGCAAACAGTATTTCTTCAGACAAAAGTGTCATCTTCAAAAGACTACATGTGAAAGGCAAACAAATTAATCCACACTTTCTATGATGTCGTTATGCACATCTGCTTTCTAAACTTTATTATTTCCTGGCTCAAAATACAAAGAAAGCCAAGAGGAAAGGAACCGAGTGATGAGGGAATGTATATGAGACTGGCACACAGAAATGCCACATTCATGCTCACAGCAGAGCTGATATATCCCATCTTTGTTATATCAGTGAGCTCCCAGAAATAAGCTGACTAAATGTAAGAGTTTATCCTTTCTTCCTCACAGCAAGCTCTGTCTCAGTTATCATAAATAAATCCAGTAATGTTAAAAAAACAAAGCTAAACTTGAAGCAACGATGAAACAAAACAGAAACGTTAACATCTTACACACTTTTTAGACTGTCAGTGCCTCAAATCTCAGTCCTGATGACCTGAGCTTCCCTTTCATCCTACTGCTACTTTCAGCTAGCATCAGTTTTCAAATTACTGAAATACCATGTCTGGAGAGCAGGGAGGAGGAACAGAACAGTGTGAATATGAGACAGACAGCATTAAACTGTATTAACGGTTCAACTTCTCATTGTCAAACAGGCCAACAGAATAATGCAGCACAGTGCAGAAGGACAATAGGAAGGAAATAATTTCATAAGGGTCTGAAGCACAGATGCAGGGGATACAAGGAGTGACTGTTGCCAGCACCCTGTGTTTCTCCTGCCTCAAGTTAGTGCTGAAGAGAAGAAACTGAGAGCAGACATATCAGTGCCTGGATGCAACTCGGGTCCAGCACTGCTAGTTAAAACACGCTGAGCAGAAGCCTTACTACTAAATACTTCCACAGGAGAAAGAACTGAGAGGATCAAACTGCCCTCCTCTGTTGAAGAGTGTTAATACATCTCAAATAAACTACTTTTGGGAGANAAAAAAAAAAAAAAAGAGCCTCTCACACAATGCCCAAACTTTTAAAATTAGTATGCAGAAACCAGTTGCAGACTTGAAACATCTGCTAGTGTGAAAGGTGAAGCGTTGTGTTGGGCACCACCAGGACTGTTTTGGCCTTACCTGGCTGCTCAAAGAAACATTCAGTTTCAGTTTCTTGGACGTTTTAACTTTACTTCTCTTTATGGAAAGCTCCTGTGCAGCCTAGAAAGCAAGACAGATCAGACAGATCACTACAAGCTTCCTTGTGTGGATGCAGTCTCTTAACAGCCTATAGGTTTCTTTGCTTCTAAACTACGAAATCATTGCCGCAGCAATGAGCTTTGAATAAATAAGGTAATTCACAGAGCCACATAGGTGATCTGGCTTGAATAAAACCACCCAAAGTAATGTTAAAAGAGCTGCTACTGTGCATTTTAAAAAAATCCTGCATTAAACAGCATGTCTAAAATTCAAGTATCGCACCAAGCCCTCTGAAAATCAGCAGTATGCTTGATTACCAGACAGGATGTAGGGATGAAAGCTGTAGTCTTGGGACCTGCCTTCAAACCCCTGCCCTGCCAAAGCCTCCCACAGGATTTAGGCAAAGCCCTGTCACTCTTCTGTGATCTACAGGCAGATAGGAAAACTACAGGATACCCAGTGATTTATACTAACGGGGAAAAAAAAGGGAGTATCTTCACTTTGCTGCTACTTCTTTACTTGTCTAAAAGTAAGCACACACATACACAGAGTACAATCCAGTGAACTTACGAATCCTGGGAAGTCATAATCGAGTCCCTTTTCAGCCAGCCTCTTCCGTAGAAGCTTCTCCTTTCGTAGCAGTCGCTTTGTCATCTTTGCCTTCTGCACCAGTGAACGAATCTTATTGTACCGCCTGACTGCTGGCTGAGAAGGCTTCAGAAACCTTTTGTTACTGTTCTTGAAGAGGTTTTCATGGACCCTTTCGGGAGATACGAACTGACCTGTACCACAAACACGTTAACACTGAGTTATAGCAGTGCTATACCTCTCACCAAATGCTATTCAGTTCTCATTTTAACATAATCCACCGCCACAGCAGAGCACTCGTGCAGCATTTAATGAACAGACAAAATGGGAAGTAATGAAACATTCCTTGATAAAAGAACTGATAATGGATGGATGAAAAGAACCCTTTATGTCTCACCTAGAAAACAGAGAAACTTGGTTTTTAAACATTCATGCACATGTAACTTACAATCCTTCAGAAAAGTGTTACTGTCACTGCCTCTGAGAAACTTGCTCATTTCATTAAACTTTTAAACGAAAGGGGCTGTTTCTGGTTAACCATAACAGAGGACACATGCAGCAGTTATAATACAGAATTTCAACATTAAAGGGGACATGTCCACAGCAAACTCCCCTGTTCCCTGAGAACCATGTCACATGATTACATAGTGAACATTATCAGTCTAAAGGGAAAAACAGTAGTAGTGAACAAAAAGGTGCTGGAGATGTTGTTTACATTTGAACAGCAAAACAAGAAAAGCAAGATTCTCCAAATTTAAAAAAGAAATCCACACAAAACCCTGTGAATTTTCTTTGGATGTTAGAGGACCTACACTTCAGCTTATACTTACACTTTAGCAGTCTTTCAGAAAACAGGTAGTTGTTCATTGTGTCTGCAACAATCTTAGCCACATCATCAGATTCAAACTCTATAAATCCATAGCCTTTGCTAGCTCCTGTCTGCAAGCAACAACAGAAAGAAATCTGAAGCAATGCCTTGATACCTGAAGGCTACATTAAAATTATAGTGGAGAAAGCTCCAGAAGACTTACTGCAGCCTTTCAGTACTTAAAGTGACCTGTAAGAAAGATGGTGACACACATTTTAGCATGACCCATTGCAACAAGGAGTGATGGTTTTAAACTAAAAGAGGAAGATTCAGAGAGAGAAGGAAGAAATTTTTTACAACGCAGTAGAAGCCCCACTCCTGGAAACATTTGAGGTGTGAGCAACCTGATCCAGTTCAAGATGTTCCTGCTGACTGTGAGACAGTTGGACTAGGTGACCTTTAAAGGTCCCCTCTAAGTCAAACCACTGTGTAATTTTATGCGTTTAGAGTCACAGTCCATTGTCTTGGTTTTGCTGGGACAGAATCATAGGCCAGCCATGGGATTCAGGCCATGTGCAGTTTGGACTAAGCCAAGGGCAGCTCACCCAAGCTAGCACACAGATGTATCCTATTATAAAGGAAAAAGTTTGCTGGGAATAGGAGCTCTTCCTTCTCTCCATCCCTGGCAGGGGCTTGCTCACCACAGTCTGCTTTCCTCTTTATTATGCCTGCTGTATCTTCACTGGACCAAGAATAACTTTGTATACTTTACGTTGGTCTTATTTTTGCAGCTTCATTAAATCCTTTTTCATTTCAGCCCACAGATGTCCTCATCTTTTTTCATCTTCCTTCTCTGCTTTGGACAAATCATTAGGTGACAGAATAACTGCTATAGTTCAGCCCCAGATATGGGCTAAACATAGACACACATTCTGAGCTAAACAGAAGTAATTTCATAAAAGTCCAGCAAAGGAAGTTCAGTACTAAATTGATAAGTCATTACTTGCAAATACATGCTTGCATATTAAAAAGGGCTCACTAATAGCTATTTCCTAAAAGAAAAAACAAGCTGGCCTGCATTGCTGTTCTGTTAACAAGCTCACATAGCGACCTTACACTCTGGCAATAAAAGCAGAAGTGAGAAGCTGGACTTGCTGAGTCCAAAGCAATAAGAAAACTAAACAATGTCTGTTCCGTCACATTTCATGTTCTACCTTAGAATGGCAACACTTCTCACATACGTGCATTTATTTTTTGAAAAAAAGAGGTTACATTAACTGTCACTGCCTGTTGGCAATCACAGAATTATAGACTAGTTTAGGCTGGAAGGGACGTTCAAAGTCATCCAGTCAATCCCAGAGACAATGCCTCAGAAGCTACCGGCACAGTAACTTGTTTTAGAATATCACTGTTAGGACAAGCCCCCTTCTGCCCACTCGTGAAACTGCAGCTAAGTTTTCCACGTGGAGTGCACCGAAAGCAGCACATCGGGCGGACTGGCAAGGACACAGGCAGCCCCTTCACGAGTGGTAACGGCATCGAGAGACTCAGAACGCAGAGAAGCGCCAGTGTCTGTCAGCAAGGACCACAGACCCAGCGGCCGGGCCAGGCCGGCGCAGAGTTTTTACCTTTTTACTCCTCGAGAGCCTGAGCCGCGTCACAGTCCCGAACTGCTCGAAGTACTCGCGGAGCTGCGGCTCGCAGAGCCCCCGCGGGAGGTGTCCCACATACACTACGCCCGGCGTCAGCTCCTCCTGCGGGGCACAACGCAGCACATCAGGACATGCCGCGCTGGGCCAGGCCATGCCACCCCCACCCCGGCGCAGAGTCCCACTTACCTTGGCGCCTCGCTTCTTACGGGCTTGCTGCACCTTTTGCTGAAACTCGCGCTGCAGCCGTGGCTCCAAGGCCAGTAACGACGCTGACGCAGGTGCGGGCGCGGCCACCTCCACTGCCTCACTAACTGCCGCCATGCTGTCCTCCCCCCTCACCGGAAGTACGTCGCATCCCTTGCATGCGGTGTCTCGCGTGGCCAGAGCACGCAGGCTCAGAGCGGCGATGCGCTGTCTCCTAGCAACGGGGCGCGGCGCTACCGGCTGAATCAGCCCGCACGACGTCGCATACCAACATAGTGCTGCCGCCAGGCAGCGGGGCCCTGGCGTGGCCCGGCGTGGCGGCGGTCGCCCTGGAGCCGGGTCCGCCGCACCGCGACGAGGCCCTGAAGAACGACAGAATATCCTCACCCCCGGGACGAGCAGCTTACTACAGACACCCACCTCTACCCCTCGTTCTGCCACCTCTTGACTCCTTCGGCAGCTCAGGCAGTGCGCAGGGCAGCCCGGCGCCGTCTATGCAGAAGGACCCTATTTGGGCGCGGGAGGCCCCAGAGGCGGGAGGTGGCGGTGGGCACCATGTCGGTGAGCGAAATGTTCATCGCGCTGCAGGGCGTCCTCACGGCGGACCAGGACATCCGCGAGGTGAGCGCGGGGCCGGGCGGGCTGGGGGAGAGCTAGAGCCGGGGCGCGGGGCCTGGCCTGACTGCGCCGTGTGTCCGCAGGAGATCCGGAAGGTGGTGCAGGTGCTGGAGCAGACGGCCCGGGAGATCCTCACGCTGTTGCAAGGCGTGCACCAGGGAGCCGGCTTCCAGGACAGTGAGTTCCGCCGTACCGCCGCGCCCCGCCTTCCGGGGAAAGGCCTGTTGTGGGTGCGGGGGGAGAGTAGCCCCGTGTACGCGGTTGTCTTGGTCACGAGCGCTGCTTTTCCAGCTCTCAGTCGCGCGTGGGCGCTCTTGGGTGCCTGCAAGAGCTCCTCGCAGGCTGTCGCTCGGGGGGTGCGGCTGGGATGCTTCAGGCCAGATAAGCTGCCATTCATCCTCAGGAAATACTGTAGTTTTCCTTTCTTTGCTTCCCGGCTTGGTGATGCCCTGCCTCGGCGCAGAAGAGTGTGTTGTTTTACAGGTGTTCACTTTCTGAGTTGTCAGGTGGGCTCACAAGTTTCTCCCTTAAGTGGCACGTGCGTCGAGTTTTTATTGTGCTGACTACCTGCTGGGCCTTTGTGTCTGTGTCCTTTCCTCACCTCTTCATCTCACACCTCCAAAAGCTGTGATCCTGAATGCTCTGCAGGGAGTTCAGGTTGGTGTAGGAAGGGGGACTTTAGTCTATTTTGTACAAGACTGGCTCTGTGTGTAAGATTATAAAATCTGCTTAATGTTGCAGAATACAAAGAGAACTTGCAAATAGGTAATACAGCAGGAGGTGCCCTTGATGTAACAATTCCAGTTGAACGGCAACTGGAATTGGAATTGGAATTGTTCTGCTATTGTGGAGGTTTGGGTTGTAGGTAGCATGGTTCTTTGTTTTCAGTTCAAATCTCTTTAAAATGTTTGACATAATGTTTCTGGGCAAGCTCTTTTCCTCCAGTGTGAGAACAGCACTGCAGACCCAGATGCCAAATGTATTCTTTCTGCTCCCTTGCCCCCATTATTAGATTTGCCAGTGAAGCTACAGTGGTGCACTGCTGTTTCCCTTAACTGTGTGACTCAAACTCATTTTAAGTCGGCTCCCAAGAAGAAGTAACCATTCTGATTTTCCTGCAAAGTCTTGAGAGGAATCTGAGGAAAAACCTGGCAGGGCACTTTCTGAAGGTGAATAGAAGACTAAATGCCATGACATGCTGTTTTGTTCACCTGCAGAACTGACTGGTGATTATCAGGCTGGTGATGTTCACCAGCACCCTGGAGCTTGAGGACTGGGATGTCTCTGGCATCTGAGACATACATCTTTAGCACATGCAATACCTGAGTTTAGTCCTCTATTTGCAAGTGCAGCTCCCACCTGTCTAGGAGATCTGGCAACACTAAAAATGAAAACAGATAATTGGTTAATTTACACAAGCATACACTCATTCTTCTAAGCTGAGTAAACCCGTGGATGTTGGGATAGTTGTTTTGCATGGATATCAATTTCAAGTGTTGCTTTCCAGCATTTAATAGTGGAGACCTGAGTCTGGCTCAGTATATTTGAACTTGATTTTTAATTCTAGAAGAGAGCTGGTCCTGGAACTCACAGAGTCTGAGAGTTGAAANCTAGGAAAGAAGATCATCTTATAAGTTTTGTAATGCCAGAGATGATGAATACATGCTTAATAGGTTAGGATTTAACTCATGATAATAGACCTGTCAGCTTGCCATCATTTACAAGCATAATAAAGTCAATAAACCTTTAGATTAATAAAGATTTATGGCAGAATAATGGAAATTAACAGAAGGATTGTTTGGGGAATAAATAGCACTTGTCAGATATCACACATTTAGACTGTAGTTTTATTTGATAATGATTGTAGTTCTGCAGTGTAGTGTGCTGAAATGGCTGTTTGGCTTACTACAGCACCTCATTTGTTGGGTCAGTAACATATTTTTACTAATGAACTAAAATGATTCGTCCTTAGATTTAAAACTGAATACATGATGACTCCTGTAACTCTGCAAGAGAGGATTATTCATTGCGGCAGAGTCCTGACTAGATTGTATAGCATTAAGATTTTTTTTAGCCTTGTATTTATTTTTTCCAAGATTTAAGCCAAACTATTAAGATTATTAATAAACTGTATTGAACTATAAAAATGTTAAAACATATAGAAGCTATTAATTAATAAAAAAGCAAAAATACTATTAATTATTACAAGTTCATAGGTGGCAGAGTAACTAAGCATGCCAGGTGACCACAGCTGTGTTGTGATGGATGGTTTGGGCTGGTGCTGCTGCCAACAGAGGCTATATTGATTGTTGTGCCCCATCTCTTGTGCCAGCATAAGTGGAAGATTACTTTTTATCTCCTACAGCCGTTTGATCCTTTGTAGTTATTCTTGCTTCATCAGTTGAAATGGATAAAAACTCAAGGAAACAATAGAGAGCAAATGAAACCAGGGAAAGGATTTGCAGCAGGCTGAGCAATCTATCCTGACAAAGAGAGGGGTGAGGGGTGGTGTGAGCTCTGCTAACGGAAATAGGGAATGGCTGGAAGCTTGATAGAGGATGGTGTCCTGTGGCAGCCAGTGGTGTTTAGAGCATTAGCTTGCAGAACACCTTTCCTCTGTTCTCTGGGAACTAAAAATACCTCTTGGCTAAATCTGTTTCATGGAATTTTGCATCTAACCTCTTTTACCACGGCAGCCACCTACCAACAGACAGCAGCTGTTTCACAGTGCCAATTTCTCTGTGGTTTCTCCTTGTACTGAGCGTGAGACAGTGTTTAGCTGTGGGGTAAGCACTGTCAGTCACTATTCAGCTTGAGGAAGGGAAGGAAAACCAACAAAGCCTCAGGCCAGCAGCCTCCAGACCAGGGTGAGAGAATCTTTCTTTCAGCTCCTTCTGCTCTTTGTCCAAAATGGAGTTTGAGAAGTGTTCAGAAAGCTGTTTAGGGCAGCATGTGCCACAGTTTAGTGTTAGCTGATGTGAGTCTGAGTAACAGGTGTGGGGCCTTCGGAGGCTGGAATTCAACTTTGGTATGTATGTCTGTGCTGACGAAACATTGTATTAAGTTTAGCAAAACGTCAGTGGTGACAAGCAAGGATGAATGAAGATAGTTTGAAGTTAGGAGGTTTCATTTCTCTTGTTGGGTGCTGTTATCTGAAACTTTAAAGATCATTTGGTTCTGTTAGTGTCCTTTGGCAGAAGCCAAAATGCAAATTTATTGCTTATCCTGTCCCCAGCTTCCGTGTGACAGCTTGCATTCCTGAGCCAGAGACCATAGTTAGAGGACGTTGTTCAAAGGGTAGCTGTTAGTGAGCTTCACACATTTCCTTCATTATGGTTACTATATGAAACACTCTTAAGTTCTGCTTCCTGAAGCTTTTATTTTAAAGCCCCCCTCACTCTTTTATTTTACAGCAGAAATAATGTTTTATTAATTGAAAGAAGTTCTCTAAACACATGTAAGTGACTCCTGGTAGGGCTTGTTTGATAAGCATATTTCATCACAGCTTCAGATTTAGCTTCTGTGGATCTCGTTTAAATAATCCTAGCTTCTAGACATCAAGATGCAGGAGTGCCTGCTATATTGATCTGCTTTCCTTGGCTGGTGACCAGGATCTCTGAGAAGGCTGCAGTACTGGTCTGATCAGTTCTGTCGAGCCCTGGCAGTGCTGGTGCAGTGTGGCTGTAACTCATACCAGCCAACGGGAGGTGGCAGTGAGTGGTACATAAAGAGACCGTTTATCTGCAGGAGTATGGTGACATACAGCTGACATGAAAGCAGGAAATGCAGCTTCCTGAAGGGATGTTGCATCTCATCTAACCTAACTCTGATCAATAAGAAAACAAACTCTAAGCTGTTGAAGTGGAGAAAGGAAAATTGCTTGTCCTTTGACTGTACAAGTTCTTGGGTGACACTACTTGGTGCACTTTCTATGGGGCCAGATGCTGTGTGCAGCGCTGTTCTGTTGCCTTTGATCTGGTCAGTGCTGTGTTTTTTCTAAACCACTCCTTTAGGATGCTCTACAGAACATCTTGATTCTTTATAACACCTGCACAGCCCAGCTGGCTACCCCTTTCTCTGGCTCCAGCCACACAGTTAAAACTAAAAGCATCCCATTATCGGCTCACACCTGATCGCTGCAGTGTCCTTTCTCCTGCAGTGCTACTCGTGGTGCTGCTGTATGGCTGGGCTTGTTGTGTGAGGCTTTAACTGTGCCACTGCTCTTGCTTGCTGCTTTCCTTCCAGCAGCTTCTGCCACAGTCTCAGCTCTTCTACATTTACAGACCTTCAAACGAAATTGCCAGTCTGCTACCTCGCAGAATTGTTTCAGTTGGAAAACACCCTTCAGATCATCAAGTCCAACCATTCTCTGACTACCAAGTCTGGTGCTAAACCATGTCTTGTAGCACCATATCTCTGCATCTTTTGAACACCTCCAAGGATTGGGATTCAAGAACCTCCTTGGGCAGAGAGGTCTTACACTCAATGCCTTTTTCAGCCTTTCTCCATCTCTGCTTGTCACCTCTCCTTCAGCACTGCTTGTTTATAGCCCTGCTCAGCACATCCTCAGGCTCCTTTGCTTGTAGATTCATTTCTTAGATGAACACCATGTCAACTCTGTTCCTCCATTCCTGCCTCTCTCTGTCTTCTATTCCTTGTGGCTTCTTGGACAATAAGCTGTGTGACCTTCACAGTGTTTTCTTGTCAGTACCTATTACAGAGTGGGTTCTTCATCCACGACATAATTTTTATAGCAACAGTAATTAGTCATGATTAGCAGTGATTCTTAAATAACACTGGGCTATCCTAGCTCAAGTTTGAAACTAAGGCCTGGTGCAGATTAGACAGCATAGAACTCTATAGAGTATTTCTCCTCTACCTGTGTGACTCGTGGTTTGACAATTTCTTGGATTTATTCAGATGCCAGTAGGCTTCCTTGGACAGTAAAGGAGCATAACTAGCACTGTCTGCACCAGCAGACTCTCCCTTTAGAAAGCCCTGCTCTCTGCCAAATGCTGAGCGTTACTCTGTTTCTTTTTCAGTACCAAAGAAATGTCAGAAGGCTCGTGAACACTTCAGCGCTGTGAGAACACAGATGGAATCTCTGAAGACCAAATTTCCTGCTGATCAGTATTACAGGTGTGCAGGATCACACATGGCCAGACACAGATATGGGAATTCCCTGGGCATATTTGGCATCATTACTTTGGAAGGATGATTTAAAGGTTTATGAGCTGAACGTTTTTTCTGTTTAAAAAGTAAATCATGGTAGAGGCACGTGGTGTTTTTATCAACACAGATTAAAAATGCTTTTGCTCAAATGCTCTGCTTGCAACTAACCAAAAATATCCAAAGTTTAATTATTTTTCTTTCTTTAAAAAGAAGGGTAAATGTTAAGAAACTGATGTTCTGTTTGCAGTGCCCTTGTTTCTAGGAGCAGAACATTTGCTGCTCCATTAATTTCAGTTAAGTTATTTGGTTTGGGGCATTTCTGAAAAGGGAGCTCTAAATCTGTCATGAAATGGCTGGTTTGATACTGCAGGTTCTAACTGAAGTTGTCACTTCTGTGCTTTGTTGCTGCCAGAAGGGGACAGTGTCTAGCAACAACATTTCAAAGAGCAAGAGTCTTGTCAGTTCCGATCTGCTGAGGGAAGATGGGAGGGAAATCCCTGGCTGTCTTGTGGGCACAACAACTTGAGAAATCCCATGACCTGAGTAGGTGTGCGCAAGGTGCAGGCAGATCCTGATGCCCAAGATATTATCTTGGGGGTGAAGTTCTGGAGTACCGAGGAAATTAATTTAAGGTGGAGTCACTTTGATAAGCCGAAAATATTACGAAGTGCTATGTGCAAATGTGGAAAACAGAATGTATGCATAATGTGTGCTGCTTGTCTTTCTCTCCAGTAACATGTTTTACTTATTTGTACAGTGACTTGGTATTTTCTTCAACAGATTTCACGAGCACTGGAGGTTTGTGCTGCAGCGGTTGGTGTTTCTGGCAGCATTTGTAGTCTACTTGGAATCAGAGGCATTAGTGACCCGAGAAGCTGTTGCAGAAATACTTGGGAGTAAGTTCATGTTGTAACTGAAGAGGAGAAGCTTGTAATGTTTTCAGCAATACACAGGGAAACAGCAGAACTTCTTCTCTTCCTGAGAAATAAGTTCCAAAACTTATTTGGTATTTGATTCCTTTATATAAAACACAAATTCTTTGAGAAGGTGGAAATCAGCAAACCTAATGTGAACCAAAGTATTTGTTAGTTCTTCATCAGCGAAGATGGTTAATTTAAATTGTGTAAATCTACCAAAACAAAAATGCAAAGATGAGATCTTTTTTTTTTCCTCACTTTCTGGGTTTAGTGTTTAAAAAGTGTGAAAAATAGAGTCAGTTCCTATGCTGTAAGAGAATTGTGTCTTCCCAGAGCAAAGGATTTGTGAAAAATCAGGAAAACATTTTTCTAGAATCATAGAATGGTCTGGATAGGAAGGGATCTCCAAAGATCATCAAATCCAGCCCTCTCTGCAGTAAGCAGGAACTTCTTCAACTAGATCAGGCTGCCCAGAGCTCTGTCAAGCCTCACTTTGAAAATAACTGCAGCCTCTGACCTATCTGTTGATGTAAATTCAGTTGTTCTCTTGGCTCAGTTCCAACCTGTTGCACATCCAGCTGAGCATGCACAGGATGCTAAATCAAAATGCTGAGAAAAGACAGTAATTGCATCACATACAGGAAAAGGCTGACTTCTATTTTGTAATAATATTTCATAAATTTGATATTTCAAATTAGCTCCAGTAAACAAAGGCAGTTTTGACTCACTGGTCTTGCTGATGTCCGGTGCCACTTGATTACCACTCTGCTTTTCATCTTAGTTGAAGCTGATCGAGAGCGGGGCTTTCACCTGGACATTGAGGACTATCTTTCTGGTGTATTAACTCTCGCCAGTGAACTGGTAAGGAAAATGTCCATGCATATACTTGAGTTGAAGCTGACTTAAAAACCAGCAGTATATTCTTCTAACTTTCCAAAGATGTTCCTGGAAGTTATGATACACAATACCGTGGTCTGAACTTCCAGCAAAGAGCTTCTGCCTACACCACAGTTCCTCGCTGAAATTTTAAGATTTAAACTAGTGACTTGATTGAAAATCCAGGATTACGTGCAATAAAAAGGTAGATCTAAGTCTAAATAATCTGACTGCCTGGAAGAGAAGTGCTTCATGTGGCGAAGTAGCTAATAGGAATAGTGTTGTGATTTGGGTGTGTTCCTCTGCTGATGTTCTGCTTTGTATCCTGCTGTCACAGGCCAGGCTGGCAGTGAACAGTGTCACAGCTGGTGACTACTCTCGCCCTCTCCGCATCTCAACTTTCATCAATGAGCTGGATTCCGGCTTCCGCCTCCTCAACCTGAAGAACGACTCCCTGCGGAAACGTTACGATGGCCTGAAGTATGATGTCAAGAAAATTGAGGAGGTGGTGTACGACTTGTCCATCCGAGGACTTAATAAGGAGACAACGGCTGCAGCAGGGGCAGAGAAATGAAGGATGTTCGTTTCAGTGACAACATCATCGATTACCTCAGATGGTTGCCAATTTAGGAAGCATGCTAGCAAAGCCTTCCTACAGTAGTTTAGCAGAACTGCAGCTGAAAGCTGCTCTCTATTTTCTTACAAAAGGTGTAGTACGGGTGTTAGACCTTCAAAATATTTTGTAAAATCACGCCCAGATTAGGGCAGGAGGCTGTTTCCAGTGAACTCCTCTGTCAGAACCCACGGTGCCATTCTGTGCACTGCAGCAGTAGCACTCAGTAACTCCTGTGAGCTGAAATTCTTGTTAGGCCTGTAGCGTTGCCTCACTGCTCTGTCAGGGATGTGCTCCAGCTGTCTCTGCTCACACCTCCTTCAAGACGTGTGCACAGCACACAGCTTGGTGCAGATCCATGTGATGGTTTAGAAGACAAAGTGTGTAAATATCTATACTTTTTTTTTTTTTTTAAGACACAGATTTTCTTTTTGTTTGTTACATTTTTGCTTATATCAGTAAATTGAATGGATTTACGTAACTGTTTATTAACCAGATCTTTTGCAGTGGTTTCTGTTAATGTATCCCACTTAACTGAGAAATTAGTGAACATGTTCTGAGAATTTCTCTATTGGAACTGGTCTAGTACACCCAGGCACATCCCTCCCTCTTCCCCTTTCTCTCCCCCTTTCTCTCCTCCAGGTATATTTCTGTTGTCAGAGAAAGCAAGATTTTGTCAAGCATCTGCTTTCACTGGCTGGTATTTGTTTTACTGCCATGAGTAAATGCTGAGTTTTAATATGATCATTTGCCTTGAGAATTCAGTGTAACCAATACTTATTTTTTTAACTACCAAGTGTTAGCTGACAAACTGCAGGGAGCATCTCGGTTTTAACAACCTGTATAGGGCACAACTGCATCCATGTCCTGGGATTAAAAACAATCCCACACCACAGGGTATAATTCCTGCAGTAAAATGTATCTTCAGAAAAGGGGCAATCACTAGTTTCACATATTTTGCATGTAAGATGTTTGCAGACACCAGCAGCCTCTTCTGTGTAAATGGAAACTCCTTCCTCACTGTGTGCTCTCTTGTCCTGAATCACATGGAGTGTTGCCATTACTTCTGATGGTGCAGGAGGGTTAAGGATTAGAACTTCTTTAGGAGGAGGGATATTTCCAGAGGATGAACACAAGCAGTCCAGTCTGCGTGGGGTTTGTTAGTGTTTCATTTTGTTGGCAAAGATTTACCACTGTTTCAGGTAGGGTTTGATTTTGTTTACTGGAAGAAAATGGTTATTTTGGCCAATAAAAGCTGTTCTTTGATTTTGGCCATTTGGTAACTTTGCCTGTGTTGTGATTATCTGTTGTTATTTGGTTCCCTTCCTGGGAGCCTACTCTGAAATACTGAAGTTCAGCTTTCAGCTGTCCTTAAGCACCAGCAGAATTCCTCCCTTTGTATGGGGTTTGGTGGTGAACTTTTGGCCCATGTCAGGCTGTAAGCATGTTTCATAGGCTTCTCTTTTGTTTTTGTCCTACTTCACCAAGTAAAACAGGAGAGGTGGGGAGGAGTCCATCACTACCAACTTCAGGATATGGCAAGGTTCACCTCCAGAGCATTTGAAACTGTTCTCATCCTTTGTATCTTGTGTCACATAAGAAGGGAGATGGTAATGCCCCTCTCTTGCAGCTGAGTGAGAATGTAAGTTCCTGAGCTCCTGTTCTGGAGCACTCCAAATTCCTTCCTTCTCCCCCTTTCCCCAGTGTGGGTTTGAATGGGGAAGAGAAGGCATGAAAACCGTTTTCCCCGCCCCAGCCCTGCAGGCTTGAAGGGTGCACAGCAGCAGGCACCTTTGCCCAGACGTGTACTGACCCATGTGGAAGCCTGCACTGGGAATGGGGCTGGGGGGTAGCTGGGTTTTTGCACCCAGTATAAAATGGCAAAGGGACACTTTGTCTAGAAAAGGATAAACAGAGCAAGGGAGAAGTCACGAGGTTTCTGCCTTAAAAGAGCTCCTACCAGAAGAGGTTCCTGCCATGACAGAGCTCCTGTTTTGGACCGTACCTGCTTTTGGACAGCTCTTACCTTTTCACCCAACTCTCAGTTTTGCACCATCCAGTCCTTTGGACAGTTCTCCCTACTTTTGCACCACTCTGCAAATTTGCAAGCTTGGCAAGTCCTGGGGTCCTTTTGAGAGAGTTGCCAGCGGCACTTGGACCCAGCCACTCAGACCATACAGCAGTCAACTTCCTGGCTGCTATTCCAAACTGGGGAGACCCTGGCAACTTGGCTCTTCCCTGCTGCTGCTGAGGCAGTGTCACTTGCACGAATCCCTGCCTTGTGGCAGTCGTGTTTCAAGACACTCCTGACTTTGGCGGCTTTTCCACCTGCCTTGGATTTCTGTCACATGGATCCAGACTACTGGGTATTGCTTGCAGTGTTGGAAGGCAACCGAGCCACAGAGAAATCCAGCAAGGGATCATCACCAAAAACCTATCTCGCCTGGGTGAGTAAAGCCTGCTGGTCCCTTAATTCTCTGCTCAGCCTGATTTATAGTGGAGTAAAGCTGCGTTTATAGCTTAGCCTTTTCCATTTCCTGACTTTCTAAATCTGCCCATAACATCCTGTTGAAGAATCCCAGATCGAATTAGAACCTGTAAATAGATCTAAACTAGTTTTGTATATAGTTTGGGGGTGGGGCTTCCAGGAAAATAAAATAATTCTATTTTTATAATTCCTGACTCGGCCACATTAATTCCCTGCCTCCACGACAGCTCCACGCCAAAGAGACCAACTTTCAAAGTAGTTCTTTGTTCTTGCCCTTTGCCACTGTTTGTTTCTTTCTCACTTTAGCCCTGAGGAGGTGGGAGGAAGGAAGGAGCTTAAGCTAGTTCTACTGCCAGGACCAGAGACAGGTGAAACAACACTTTTAAGGCTCTGACACAGCCACACAGACCAAGGTCACACAGGAAGTGCGTGGGAGCAAGGGAATTAGAGAAAGCTTTCCTCAGCGTCAGGCAGATTCCTCTCAGCTTGGAAGACTCCTGGCATGTGGGGTTGGGACACAAGGCCACGTGGAAAGGCAGATTTCTGGTTCCAGGGTACACTTTGTGCTGGCTTGTGTGCCAGGAGCTCCAGTTGCATCTGGTCACACAACAGGTCTGCTTTTTGACTTGGGATCCCATGTGCCCAACACAGCTTTTCAGTAGATATTAGATCTGCCAGCTCTTGCATCTTACATAGTATCCAAGAGCTGCTGGAGACACAACAGTGCTGCATCACAAGTGCAGCAGATATTGTGGGAGGGACAACTGGAAGAGCAAGTGCTTGAGAAAGAGACTCTCCAGTGTTGTGTTCCTGGAATGTGTTTAGCAAGGACCTTGTGCCTCATTCTTTCCCATTCCTAGCATCTTCCTCTGGAAAAGCATCATTTGCAAGACCCAGCCTGGCTGCCTACTGCATTCCCAAACTGAGTCTGGGAAAGAGAAAACAGCAAAGCTGGTCCCTGTGCTGCAGCAGGGTGAGATGCGGGGGAGGGCTGTGCTTTTTGTGGCTTCCTTTGTGCAGAGGCAACCTGTAGGAGCTCGTGGCCTCAACTGTGAATTTGCACATTACTCTGTTCCTAAATGGTAAGTTGTGTTTCCGTCTCAGAGCTGGGAGCAGAGGACAGAAGACCCAGAAGACTTGAGTAGGAATTGTCTCTGACCCTTCCCTTTCCCAGGGAGCTAGTTAGCCAGCAAGGAATGGCAGTGAGAGATGGAGCTCTGAGGCCTGCAGAAGCTTGATGGTTCATGATGAATCATATGCATTTGAATTCTAAACAAATAACTCCTGTTGGTACTGAATGGGCTGCACAGTGAGTGCTGGCAGCTAGAAGAGTGAGTCAGTGCAGGAGCACTGGGAAGTCTGACTCAACAGCACTGCTGTTCTCTGAGCCACTTCAGCCTGAAGTGTGTTCCAGGGAGTGCTCTCTTGGATCATTGTTTGTATTCACTCAAGGGTTTGCTTGTTGTTTTCCCTGCATCCTGACGTAATTTCTGTGAGTTTTCTTTATTTCAGTAAAAAAGGCATTTAAATAGTTGGTTAGCTGCTCTTTATTTATAACACTGCCTGTTCCACCCCTGCAGATCAATGGAAGTACTGATCTGAAACCATTCAGGAAACAGGAGTGACCAGAGCTCCATGGCACAGGATGCAGGGTAGACCTTGGGCTGTTGTTGAACTGGGCTCTGTCTGCTGGAATTGATTGAGTCCAGCCACCTCAGGCCCTTGTTAAAGCACATGTTGTCACCTCCAGACTGCCCTGTTCTAGTGCCAGCACACCTCTTTGTGCATTGAACTGGATCAGAGAAAGGATCTGGCTAAAACCACCTTTATTTTTCATCTGTGTTTGCTCCCAGTCCAGTTCACCACACAGTCCTGCACACACTGTGCTAGTGCCTGGAGAGAGGCTTCTTTCTCTCCCTCCAGTACCAGGTTTAATGTTCCTGAACTGTAATGCTACATGGTAAACTGGCTGCTTTTTCTTGTAGCAGTTTAGCATACTCTCCATTTTGTAGGATTACCAAGGATTTTCTCTTTAGGTAATTAATTTGCCTTTACTTTCCTGCAAAGTGCTGACTTCTGTGCTATAGAGCCTCCCTTGGGTTTTTCAGCCGGTAAGGTCATCATGCCAAGGCAATTAAGGAGAGCAGAAAGTGAGCATTGATGACTCCTGAGGTCTGTGTGTGGATATTGACCCGTTGGACTCATCAGCCGTCCATCTTCCCTCATTAAAGTGCTGTTTGGTGCTCCATGCTGCAGGGCAGCTGTTCTGCACCATGTGCAGGGGCTGTCCAGAGCCTCGTGCCTGCTGAATTCAGGCAGTTATTAAACGAGTGCTTGGCTTTGAAAGGAACAGGCCTTTGCAGTGTGCATCTCCTCCACATGGGCTGTGGGTCAGCTGTGAATTACTTGAAGATGGACATGTCCTTGCAGATTTCTTTGCTTATTTACTGTCACTTCAAACTAGGGCACATATGGTTTGTACTGGTTAGCCATCACTGGACAATTGCTCCACTCAAGGGAAAAATATGATTGTCTTAAAACCATCCCTTTCCTGAAAGAAAGGGGAATACATTCCCTGTCTGAATGCTTCTTCGCAGGCATATTCATAGCGTGGGTATACAAACCTCTGTCCTGCTTCTCTTGGGGAAAATACAAGAGCCTGAGCCCTGCTGTGTGCTTTCTGCTCTCCAGGAAGCCTGCTTGCTCTCATCCCACTAGGGAGAGCTATCTAGCAGCCTCTGAGTCTGCACTAGGGCCTTGGGCAGCTTTTGTAGGCTTCTGTGAAGTCTGATGACCACTATAGCCTGTTGGAGACTTCAGCAAGGACTGCAGAAAGCCCAAAGGTAAGGAAAAGCCTGAGATTACCATGCCTATGAAGCACTCCAGGACTACAAAGGCCTTGTGTTCTTTGCACATTTGGTTACTCCAGGCATTAGTCATGGGATCTGCTCTGACATTTTGTTTTCCAGGCTTCCCACTCTGATCTGCCAGCCCTCCCCACAACACTAAGAGATTTCTCTGATGGGGTGTCCTCCCAAGGATGTAATTCTGGCATCACAAGAGAAGTCCACTTGCTAGGAAGGAAGGGTTCAAAGTCACCTGAGACTCCACTGCTGAAAAAAAGGTTTTCTTCACCTACACGTTCCTGGGGAGGGCTGTTTATGGTCTGGTTCTTCTCAACTGCAGATCACATCATTTCTCAGGGAGGCAAAGCCTCTGCTGGTGGAGATCATGCTAGGGCAGGATTTGAGATGGAGAGTTGCAATTATCATTATATTCATCCCTCCTAATGGATTCAGAGCCTAATGCCAGTGTTTCAACTTTTTCCAGCTGTGTAACTGCTTCAGTCAAACCTGAGCAGAAACTGGTGCTGAAGGATGCTCTGCCTATGTTCCAATTCCTTGTTGGGGTTCTTCACTCTTTTGAAGAGGACTCCCTCTGTTCCTGTCATTCAAATTTCCATACATGTTATGAAAAGGTTTCCCTTAGGGATCACCTTCAGCTTCCTCAGGGAGATGTCATCTTTTCCAATGAGTGTCCTTGAGGTTTGCCTGGATTTTTTGGACTGTGCAGGGTTTTTGTCAAAATGTTGAATTAAAAAAAAATATTGTTTTTACCTGTCTCCAGTCACCTTGGAGTTCTGCAGCATCCTGTGTGGGGAAATAAGGCAATTAATTTGTCTGCCTGATCAGTAAGGTATTTTGCTCCATCATACTTCACTGTAGTGACAAGTCACTCAACAATGACAGTGAGGTCTTTGAATATTTATCTGATGGCTGGCAGGAGGATGTTTTCCTCCATTGCTTTTGGTTCCATGTTTTTTGCAGTTTCAAGCTGGAGAAGTCAGCGTAACTCTAGATGAAGAGTCTTATCTAGTTCCCCAGAACACGTTATGAAGATACACAGTTGACCACTGAAGAGTTATTACAGCTGCCTTATCCATGAGCCCTGAAGGTGTATCTTTGACATGGTGCTAGAAGATTTGAGCTATCTTCCCTTTCAGAATGTCCAGGACAAACAAGAGTGCCAAAATCTCCTGCTGGAGACCTGCTTTCCTGGGACTTTAGTTCTGTAACTGATTTTCATGCACTGAATGACTGAAGTTCCCTAAGGCAGGAGACCTGAGAATATCTGGGGAGTTTTTTTTCAGGATTTGGGATGGTCAATCTCTCAGTCTTCAGTGACAGCTACAATAGCTTCTTGACACCACAGCGAAGTTAATGCTCCCTTTCAGAAGTGTTCTTGATCATATAGCAGAGACCCATTCCGAATGCCCCTTCTCTGTCCTCATTTCTATTAAGGCCAACCAGAAATGCACAAGAACACCATAAAACAGAAGATCTTCGCCTACCAAAGCAGAACTTATGGCCCTCTTAAGGGTAGATGCTCTTCATCTGCCTATGGTTTCTTTTTTTTCAGGCTTTCCACCCAACCTGCTGACTCAAATTAGCTGCTCCCTCTTTCCTTGGGTCCTGATCCCACAGGTGACTCTAAATGCAGTGTTTTGTCTTCTCCTGTGCCTGCTTTACGAGCTCAAAACTACATGGACTTGATGAGAAAGACTGCCTTTTGTTGTTCTTTTCCTGGAAAATAACGAGTAAGACACCCTAAATTCCTGTTAAAGATTATTGGGCTGAGCCAACCTGCACCAAGGTGGCACTGAGCTGTTGCCAGGCATTCAGGAGCAAAACTGAGCTCCCATGAATTTGCTCTTTATGAGTATGTGTTCATGTCCCAGCACTTAGAATCAGCCTGGAGGTGTTAATTCAGTAACATCAGTGGTGCTGTTGGGCACTGTGGTGGGGCACACCCAAGTCCCTGCCCCACCGAAGGTTTGAATGGGGTGCGAAATTGTTCTGCTTCCCCCCACCTCTGGTTCCGGGGGGTGTGGAACGTGAAAGGAGTAGGTGTCAAGTACCTTACGCCACCCCCGCAGGCTTCAACAGGGGAGAGCAAATCGCCCCAGCATATATATATGGCAATGGAACACATTATCTAGGAGCAGAAAAGAGCAGACTTTAAGAGAGAGACTGCTAGCCACGGACTGCTAGCCACGGACTGCCAGTGTCAGTCCAGCCAGCGTGGGACTTGGATTCGGACCTTGACTTAGACCTGGAGTCGGTCCTTGAGTTGGTCCTTGAGGGGTATATGCAAGAACAGTGACGAGAAATCACAGACTCCGCTCTCGACCGTCAGATCTTGCCTGCCTGTTGAAGGGACCTGCCTCTGCTGTAACCATGGGTAAGCTGAGCAGCCTGAGCTTTAACCTGTGCTGCCCCACGATTTGCACTTCAAGGCACTGCCGCACAGACTGCCGATAAGGAGCCAAGGGACTATCTGCGAATTCCTACTCCACCGCCGTGAGTAGCACAGATGTTCCCTACGGCTCCAGGCTGCCTTTATTCGTAAGTCCAGCAAAGCTATTTTTTATAGCAAACCTTTCCAAGCTCTCTGATTTTCCTGAATTACTAAATTCCCTGTAAGCATCCTTGTGGAAGATTTTCCCAAATGAATTTCTGGACCCGATCTAACTAATTTTATATAAAGTTGTGGGCAGGGCTTTCTGGAAATAAAATAACTGTAGATTTTATAATTCCTGCCTCGCAAATTCCCACAACCGAGTCAGGCACAAGTCATCCAGGACCACCTGGCAGAAATAGAGACTTTCCAAACAGCACAATGTCGGATAAAGAGACAGCACCTAAAAGAGAGACAGGAATTCAGTTCTGCAGTCTGCACTGGCTCAAACTCACATGCAGGAGCTTCCAGACATCACAAAGGATGTTTTGTAAAAGAAAGCAGCAAAACTGATCTCTGCATAGCACCATCCAATGCTTCTAGAGGTCCAGTTCACTACTTTAAACACCCTGGGTACTTGAACCCACTCTGGGCAATCTGATCTAATGGAGGGTATCCCTACTCACTGCAAGCAAGGTTGGACTAGATGACCTTTGGATGTCTCTTCCAATCCAAACCATTTTATGATTCATGAGTTCTGATACTTCCAGAGAGGTCCACTTGTACTAGCCACTAGTACTAGCTAAGTTCAGTGGGCAGGAGTCTTGAGAAAGTAATCTTAGTATTGTCAGTCGTGACAATTACAGACAATACAGCCTCTGCCTGTAGAGCCCTAGGGCAGACAGTTTGGAACAAATAATTGTTTTCTTGGCTTGCAGACATCCCTGTTCCCAAGTAATCTGGGTTATAATAACATTTTATCAGGTTTGCTTATCAGAAATGGAAAAACACAGCACAAGTAATCTGTAGGGCTGCCAAGTAAGATGTGTACATGTGATACTGAAAGACCTGGAACTTCCCCGGAGAGGGATCATCCAGTTCAGAAAGGTGTCTGAGGATTATGGAAACCTACTGCCTTGTCAGGGTGCCGACATTCCTCATCCTTCCTGTGCTGGCTCTCTCCCCAGCAGGAGTTCTCACAGGGCCACGGAGATTGTTCTGTGCCCACACTCCCTTTCAGCACCTGTAATTTAAAGGTAGGCAAGTAGCAGAGCTTGCAGCAGATACTTATGTAAAAGACAAGTAACACCAGAAGAACAACCCCTGTCTAGTTTGACAGATTCAACAGTGAGGCTGTTGCTTTCCTTAGCAAGCTGTCCCAAATGAAAGAGCTTGTACTGTTCCCTAGCTGCAGGCCTTTTAGGACACAGCTGCTGCACCAAGTACACATCCTGCTCCTAACTCAATACCCAGTGACTATTTGTGGACCTTCTTTTGGGGAGAGTTTGCCTTGTTCAGAGGAAATAGACAATGCTTACTGAGAGCCTGGCAGGCAGATGTTTCCTGTGATACCTAGAAACACCCTGAATCTGACAATTCACCCGAACACAAGATGGATCCTAAATATCAGACCTTTAACATGTACTTATCATTCCCTAACCTTTTTGCACAGCCAGGGTGACTAGAGGTATCTTGCTTTAAAGATAACAACCGGACAAAC
Organism: Semnornis frantzii; assembly: GCA_013399775.1. NCBI lineage: Eukaryota > Metazoa > Chordata > Aves > Piciformes > Ramphastidae > Semnornis > Semnornis frantzii. Next base: position 31,823 of record VWYK01114643.1, on the reverse strand, counting down.
AGTCCATGGCTGCTTTTGAGCCTAAATTGGTGTGGAGAAAAACACTGTGCTGGAAAGTAATGGAAAACTTTATAGAAACTTTACTCTCTGACTGTGAAAGCCACCTGCTGTTTACACAAATTAAGCTATTAGCTTTACTGTACTTATGGCTTCCCAAGTCAAAACTGCCACTAGATGTAGTGAAGAGAAGGTAGCTGCACCATTTTGATCCAAGGAGAGAAAAAGGTACTACAAGCTGTTGGTTTTTGCATGCTAGATGATCGGGGCTTGAAAGCTTATAGATGCAAATCCATCCCGACGGCACAACAGAAACCCTTCTCCAGCAGCTGCTCTGCTTATGCATCCACCTATGCAAGAAATAAGACACAAACTAAAAGCAGTGCCTCATGCTCTTCACTGGCTGTTCACCACATATTTTGAGGGAACAATTTATTGTCTAAAAACTAGAAATACTTGAAGGTAATTCCAGCTCACATGAGGGAGTCCAGCTGCTGCCCAAATAACTGTTTTGCCAGATACTCCTCACTATAGCACTCAGTTGTGCGCTGCCACCTTCACATCTTGAGTATGTGTTTGTAAAGCCTCCAGGGACGCAGCAAAACCCACTTCTTCAAGGATAAAATGAAGCACTAAAATGACAGACAGTTGAGATGAAGAGAAAATCCAGCCAGTAATACACACATTGCTGGTGCCTGCCTTAGTGCTTGGAGCAGCTGCGGCAAGAGGACAAAGCACTGGGCATGGTTTGAAGGACTGCTTGGGCATTAGGTCAGTGGTGACTTACAAGATAAAGGCTACCTATCTGAAGGTAGCTTCTGTCTGCCTGCTGGTTGATCTCTGGAGGAATACACAAACAGGCTTCCTTATGCAATTCCTCCTGTGAAACAAATGACTGTAACGGAAACATTTTGTGGGGAGTGAATAACACTAATCAGCTTTGTCTTTATCCTGGAGGCTGAAAGAACATTTACAGGCTGTTTTCCAAGATCCACCAACCAAAATTCAGGCTTCTTTAATTTAGCCCCCAGGGCTGTAATCTGGCCTTTCCTGTGTAAGTCACAGTGTGACATTTTGCTGGTGTAATTGCAAGGCCATGGTCAGTGGTAACGTCAGGCTGAAAAGGTTAAACTGTGTTTCTCTTTTTTTACCATTGTTCAGCTCTAAGTCATTTTCCTGCTGCAGAACTGAGAGAGGCTGGACCTTATGGGGGAGCATTTTGTGGCCTCAGTTTTGGCTCTCAGATCTGGTGTGCTGCAGCATGACCTGTACAGGCAGGACTGAGACCAGAGCATAATATTTTTGTGCCAGTCTGTTATTGTCTAGCACTCATTAAGATAGCAGGCTTGTGCCATTCTCCCATTCTCATTAGGAGCAGCCCCTGAATTGTTTGGGAGATCCAAAGAACAGGCATACACACATTCATAGAATCACAGAACATTAGAGGTTGGAAGGAACCTCCAGAGATCATCGAGTCCAGACCTCCTGCCAAAGCAGGATCCTCTAGGGTAGTCTGCACAGGAATGCATCCAGGCAGGATTTGAAAGTCTCCAGAGAAGGAGACTCCACAACCTCTCCGGGCAGCCTGTTCCAATGCTCCATCACCCTTGCAGTAAAGAAGTTTCTCCTCATATTGAGGTGAAACCTTCTATGTTCCAGTTTGTAGGCACTGCTCCTTGTCTTATTGCTGCAAACCACCAAAACCAGATTTGCCCCATCCACTTGACACCCACCCCTCAGATATTTATACACATTGATGACACCTCTTCTCAGTCTTCTCCAGACTAAACAGTCCCAGGTCTCTCAATCTCTCTCCATAGGGGAGATGCTCAAGTCCCCCCAGTCATCCTCGTGGCTCTCTGTTGGACTCTCCCCAGCAGATCTCTGTCTCTCTTGAACTAAGAAACACAAAATTCGACACAGTATTCCAGGTGTGGTCTCACTAGGGCAAAGCAGAGGGGGAGAAGAACCTCCCTAGATCTGCTGGACACACTTTTCTTGATGCATCCCAGGATGCCATCGTTCACCCGTATGCTGCTCACACTGAAAGAAATATCTTCTCCACAATACAACTATTAAAAAATATCCACTTAAAGTCACTGAAACATAATTATTAAAACCTTTTATGTTACTCTACAGTACAATGTAAATTCTTCCTTTCAATTAGATTTTGAAATACACTAGATTACATTGTTTAAGTAATTGCAAACTTTAAAGTTCACTATTTGTGGTAGCAGAGCTATATTTACATACACTTCCGAGATGTTTCAGATGCAGTGTTACATGAGAGTCCCTAAGTCAGTTAAACAACAGACTTAGCAGTGGGTGTATACTGCTCTTCCACAGGCGCTACACATAGTTGGGTATATGTGTCAGAAAGCAAGAACTTTTATTTGTGTTTGCCTTTTTTTTTTTTTCTTTCTGTGTGCATGCAGCTGAATCTGAGCAAATTGATACCTACTTGATTTGGTTAAAGATGAAAGACCTTTCCTTTTAAACAAGTAGTGACACCTATACAGAGGTGAATAATGAAATACGGTCCTTAGGAGTAGTGGTGGAAAACATAACTTTCTCCATCTTTCCTCCCCTGTTGCATAATACTGCATCTAATTTTGACCCTGACTTTATCTAATGCTGATGAAACATAGTCAGTGGTGAAAACCTCTTCCATGTTACCAAGACTGGCTTTCAACATGATCCATGCAATGGTCGAGCATCATACATCATTCTCCTGCAGTGAAACATTAACAAGTGAAACTCAGTATTTTCCTCCAGAGATCTGCTCCTCAAGGGAAGACCACCTCTGTATGTACATCAGCCACAAACAGTTTGTGAGTCCTGAGAATGGAGACCAGAATTAGGCTGTGATGCTTGCCTCCAGTGCTGCCAAGAGTTTTTGTGGGCCAGGCTCCTCCCTGTGCTGTTCATGAACTGAGCCAAGTTCAAGCCACCAAGGCTTTTGACAGCGTTTGCGCATGGCATTGGCCAAGCCAAGCCTCCCTGCATGCTGCCTGCGCAGGACTCAGGGCCTGGTTTGAGGGGTGCTAATCATGATGTTGGGCAGTGCATTGCGTCGCTTCTTCCAGGAGCCCAGCTCCCTCGAGTACCGCCTGATCTGCCTGAACCAGTGGTGAGTCCGTGCCCGGTCACTGTCCCGGAACACAAATGCCTCCCTCCTGATCTCAATGAGCTCAAACGTGTCATCGCAGTCAGGATCAGTGGAGACAATGCAATTACTCAGCCTCAAGGGCTCCCTGAGCAAATGGAACTTCCCGTTATTTTTGTCCCTGATGAGGACCAGCACTGCGTCCTTCACGGGCCCTGGCTCAGCTGACTCCAGGCTGGATTCAGACACACGCTTCATGTTCACCAGAAGGAGGACCTGCATGTTCTGAAACTTCAGGGTCTTGCTCCCTTTCTTCACCCACTGGCCATCGGGGGGCTGGGCCAGCTGCAAAGGCCCCTCCATCACAAATCGTGTTTCTTCCCGCAGCCAACCTACAGTTTTGAGGGCAGTTTCTCTCATCTCGATGTTGATGACTTCCCTCTTCTTCTTGCTGTCCTGGCGAAAGGACCGGAGGGTCCACGTGTTCCCCTCCTGTTTGGTTTTCATGTTGATGTGTTCCAGGTGGGACTCAATGCGGCTCTTGGCCTCACGCAGGCTGCTGTGATCTGGGTGGTACTCAGTGGTGGCCTTAATGATTCTGCTGAGCAGCAGTGGGTATTTGGTGACTCTTTGCAAGGGGGCAATCAGGAAGGACCTCAAGTTCATCCGCCGCAGTGCTGTGTTGTCATTCTGGGAGACATCGAGGAATATTCTGAAGAGATTTAAGAAGAGAGAATGAAATGGTGTCTGTTTGCCCGTAGATACTGCAATCCTAAGAGCAAATGAACAGCATTAGTTCTGACAGCTGCTGGACACTGCAGCATCCCCTCTGGTTTTGACAGCCCTGTGAATTCTGTCTTCTCAAAAACTAACAACAGTCTCTGCAGCTATGCTCAGCTGTAGAGCAGTGCTGAGCTGCCTGGGACACTAGCACAAAATATCCCAGTAGTCTTCTACTAAAATCACTGTAAACCAGCAAGGGCGTGATCTTTCTCTGGTACACACTGACGTAAGCCTGAGACACACATATCATCTTGTATCAGATTACACCAATTTGTAGCTCCTTTCATCATCAGATTACAAAGCACTCTAAACATAAATTTGGCACTGTCATCATTCTAAGGTGCTGCAGTGGAAAGAGAAGTGACTTGACTGACATTGCCCAAATAAGCCAGGGCTAGGAATGGTGAACAAATTCATGCCATGCACGCTTCATACAGTGGCTTTCCCCAGTGAAAATCCAAACTGTGCTCTGGTGCAGCAACTGAGAGTTGTTCACAGCTGGGTGGTATGCTGGGGACAATTTAAGGCAGTGGGCAGTGGGCAAATGCTGCTACCACGATACAGAGCTTACAACTGAAGACTAACTGTCTGCCTTTATGTCAGTGAAGACAGCAAGGATTTGGTATCTTTTGGAGAACAAATTACTCTCTTCAGCCCAAGAGAGAGAAGCTCATTACTGAAGAACATCAGCATCAAAACTTTGATCTATATGGGCTGACGAAGGCTCCATCCTCAGCCTAGTGCTTTCCTGTCCCCAAAGCCTAAAAGAATATGCTTATCACTTTTCTCACCTGAGCAACTCCTTCTCCTTCTCCAGTGTATTGAGCATGTTCACAGAGGAGGACTGCTGAAGACAGTAGGTCTGAAAGGCTGGCAGCATGTTGACAAACTCTAGAAATACTTCTCCAATGCACACGGTCATCAAGTCATCATCACCCTGCAAGCATGAAATAGAGCCCTGCTGGGTTAGCTGAGGAGAGGCATGAGCGTGGATCCTGTGTTCAGTCCTACCAGCATGAACCTACTTCAGGACCAAAGACGGAACTGGGCTTACCCCTTGTAAAAGTGGTCCCCACAGACCAGGCAGGAAGCAGTGCATGGGGAGGGGAAGAAAAGCTGGTCTAACTGCTTGCTCTTCTCCTCAGCCAGCTCACCAGAGCACAGGCTCAAAAGCTTGAGTGAACCTCCTAGTCAAGAGGGTGTACCGAGGCCCTTCTTGCCAGCAGCTCTGCCATAAGGCTAATGCAGCAATATGCAAAATAAAGGGAATAGAAAGAATCTGGTGCCACATAATGCTTGTAGCTTTGTCAAGGAGTACACTGACATGCTCTGCAATCACTACTTATTTCAGCGGGAAGAGATCAAGTAGACAATATAAACCCAGAAGTCCTACCTCCTGATCCTCTACTCCACCTAAATTGCCTCACTAATATAAAACCCCTCCAGTCTGTCCCCTTTAGAGCATACAGCATCATACCTGGTCAAAGGCCTGATCAATCTCTTCCTGGAGAATCTCCAGGAAGTTCTCGTTGAGGTCAATGAGCTCCTGGATGTTGCTGAAGATGCCCAGGAGCTGCTCCTGGCTCAGCAGCCCAGCTGCCTGCATGGGTAGGTAGAATTCCTCTTTGATGATGCGCAGGTCCTCTCCGTAACTGGCCTCTGTATTGACAAATTCTAGCACAGACTCCTTGCGCTCCGTCCTGCGCTTGCGACACTTTTCGCAGAGGTCAGCCCGCCTCTGATTGCAGTTCTGCAGGTCTGTCTCCACGGGCAGGTCCCTTTCTCCACAGTCGGTGCAGGGACGATGGGCTTCCCAGGCCTGCAGGGAGCTCAGTGTTTCAGATGCCCTGTTCTTCCACCTTCTGGCTGGCATCTGGCCAATGCCACTATCTGCCCTTTCCACATCTGCTGACTTGGTCCATGTGGCCTCACTGGGATCCAGGTCATCCTGGACGTCATTCACACCTACAATTCCACTGTCTGTGCTCAGGCTGCTGACATTACTCCAATGACGTCTGGAGCGGAGGGAGCCACGTGGGACATGGCGGGTCTCATCAAAGCTGCCACCATGGCCAAGGTTGGCTTTTGCTACCACTGGACCTGTGAACACACACAAGTCATTACAGGCACTGCCAGCTGCACAGAGCTTACCTGAAAAGCTCATGGTGGCACATCCATGAGTGATAAGAGCCCTCTGGGTGAGCCGGACCTGGTGAAAGCAGGGCTGAGAACAGCAAGGGTCAGAAGTAAACAGCTCCCAGGTGAATCCCAGGGTTTTTCATCCCTGCACTGCCCATACCAGTGAACTTATTTAGTCTCACTCTTTCCCTGCCATCTGCCAGGAATGGACAGACACAGCAGAACATGTTCATTTTTTGTATGCCTGGGTTAAACCCAAAATGCTTCCCTCCCCTCGATCTAAGGAGTTATTTTATATTTACACCAGCATGGCTGGGCTCAGCACCTGGCCCATCAGCCCCCTCTGAGTGTGCGGAACGTGGGTACCGTAGTCTCGTTCCTGACGGCGCTTCTGCGCATGCTGCCGTGCCGCAGCTGCAATCTTCAGCTCCAGCTGCTTCCTCTTCACCGAGTCTGTCGGCATAGGGTCACTGAAGTGTGGTCGCAGCCGGCACTCCCGCTGGGCCCTGGCACCATCCGTGCTCTCATGGACGATGTCGGAGCTGGATCGGCGGCAGCTGGGACTGGGGGCCTGCAAGAAAAGTAGGTGGGTTTGGAGAAAGGCAGTGGCCAAAGCGGCACCTGGTTTGCAGCTACTGGACTTTAGTTCCCAAAGGAGAAAAAAAGGAAACTCATCAATGGCGATGTAAATGCACTTCTGCTACGTGATCATTAGGAAATCTATCTCCCTATGTCCTTCTGTCTTGCTTAGTCCTAACAGCAAGGAGCCATCTCCCTTTGCTGTTGTGTAGCTCTGAATATAGTGGCTCCACGGTGACTAGAGGGTCAGAAACTCCAGCCTTTATGCCTTACCTACGTTAGCAGTTTGATCAAGTAGGACCCGGGAGGAAGTCTGACTGATCTCCAAGGCAGCAAAGCAATGAGGCGCTGGTGACACACTGTAACCCATGAAGGGGTTACTGCCGAACTCCCTGCAAGAGATGCACTGGCAGATAGGCAGGGGAACAAAACTGACTCCTGTTTCACTAACTGTAGTAATTCTAGCAATGCTTCTAACAGTTTAAACACTCATGGGAGTTGGTGGGATTTCAGAACCCAGGCTCCTAGCCTGCCCAGTTCCTACAAAAAGGGATCCTTTAATGCTTCTAACAAGAAAAAAAAAATCTGAACACACACTCAAGGTGAGAGGGGAATCCCTCTCTCTTACATTTCCTGCAGGTGGAGTGTTGCTGGCTGTCTCACTGCTTGGCTTGTCCTCCCAGGTCTCTGTTGCCATGGACATTGCTGTGGGCTGTTGGCTGTCCTCTGGAGGTGGGATATCAGCTTCCCTCAGACTACACTGTTCCTTGGAGGGGGATTTGGCAGCAGTCTCAGCATTGCAGCTACAAGAGAAGAAGCAGACTCTGATGAACATCATGTACGCAGTTCACTTGCTGTTCCTGAAACAGATGAGACTGAGCAGCAAGCCCAGTTTCAAGCAACCATCAACAACAGTGAAGCACAGGCAGGAATGCAGGCTGGTCAGCACGGATGGCTGTGCTTGTTCCAGAGGCTCTTAACACAGCTCAGTATAGCAGTGCAAATTGGGTAATCACACTCACACCAGCATCAATCTGACATACTAAGTCTTGGGTGTTCATGGGGCATTTCTGTGCTCATAAAACATGAGTATCTCCTGTGGGGACCAGAAAAACCTCTTTCTAAGTAGGCCATATCCATATTTGCTGCTATTTAAAAATACGTTGTCAACACAGAAACCATATTGCTCATCTGGAAGAAAAGCATCTGCTAAAAACCATAATACTTTGATGAGATTAGAGGATTAAAGGAGCTTTCCCTCTGTTTTTCATCTCATATGATGCCAAGCCCAGTGAAACCACTAGAAAGAGACCCTCTGTCTTCAGTGAACTCACCATCAGGCCTTTTGGTGTACTTAAGAGTACTGAGAGGACTGGCAGTCTGTTGCTCTCACTTGGCAATTGTGGGATACTCTTACTCACAGCTGTTTGGTGCTAAGAAGGGCCTGGACTGGCTGATACAGGTAGCCTCTTCAAACTCCATGTTCCCCTCTCTGTAGATAACACCACCTCTCCAGGCAGATGCACTGACTTGATAGGCTGTAGTTTGTAATACTACTTGCGATCCTTTTTTTCTTTTTTTTTTTTTTTTTCCCAAACATACTCTAAGACACCTTATTTCCAGGCATAATGAAGCCTTCTTGGATGAATATTGATTTTTTTCATTTGGGGTTTACTTAATTTTTTTTGGTCTTGGATTCCTTTGAAAAGAAAAGTTGTGAAGACTGGATGTGGATGCTTGCACATACAGGAAGCCAGTGTCTGGAATATATTTCACGCTATTTTATGCTTAACAAAAGTCTCCTATGACAAAAATCTACTTCTCAAAGGCTTCAGTTGTGAACTTATGCTGGTAGGTCATACTGCTAATGTACAATTCCAACACTGGCAGCTACAAGCAAACACATGAGACAGATGGGCATTTTCCTTACAATGAATGACAGTTGGCTCCAGTAACAAACCATCAGCCAGTGCTGAAATCACTGAAGAGAGAAGAAATCTTCCAGAACACAAACAGGCTCTGTTGTGAGGCCAGGAAAGTTGGTTTGAAACTTTCCAGATGAGGCTTTTTTATCTTCCTCCATTTATGGTTCCAGGTCCCAGCTGACACTACTATAGGATTTACCAACTTAAAAAGAGCTTAGCTGCAGCTGCACAGCAATGGCGCAGTGCTAACAGCAGGCTCCTGGCTTTTACTTTCTGCTGTGCTAACTAACTTCCTGCCATGTGGATTTGGAAGTGTCACTTCACCCATCCAGGCCTCCTCTTCACAGTCTGTAGAAAGGAGATATCAACATCCACACTGTGCCAGAGCAGTCTGCATTACAGGCTACATTAGCCCCCTTACAGGGTTGCAGAATGAGCAGCATAGGCACACAGCAAGGCTGCGGTGCCACCATGGTAGTGTCCTGGCTTGAAGATGTTCCTGTCTGCTTCCTCCCTCTCATTCCCAGACACATTTGGGGTACTTCTGCTTCAGCTGGTCTTGTGTAACCGTGTCACCATGATCTAAAATCAATCTTGAAATGATCTGGGTTAAAAAAAATATTCTCTCTCACGTATTCCCAGCCAAATAATTTCATCGATGTTTCACTGAGCTGTGTAAAGTATGAACAGCCCAGGTAGGCACACTTGTGGGAGAGAAGGAAGAGGTTAAGAAGCAAGAAAGCTCTTGAAGAAGATGAAAATCCACCACTTCCAAATGCTGCTCCTGCTCATGTAGCTTCTGGTTGAAACACACAGAAATGAGGGACCATGCTGAGGCACTAAAAGGCAACAAAATATGTCCAAGATCATGTAGCAGAGCTCAGACCTGGAACATTTTCTTCTTTTTGACCACATCACCTCCTACCATACTGACCATACTTTCAGAGAGAAATTGAGCTTTCATTCATCAATTTTACAGTGCTTCAAGATGATTCACTTAAACAGAAAGTACTCCAGAGCATTACTGCTCCTCTAAGTGAAGCTGACAGCAGGTCTCTGCTGATAAGGTCTGCAGACCAAATGCCATGAGCTTATTGTGGTTTCTATAATCCAATAGGGATATTTAAGAAATATTTCCAGATGTCATCTGCAATGGGAAATAAGAACCAATACTACCCAGAGAGCTGAGCTAAAGAAACGTACCCAAGATTGAGAAATTCAATTCACTCCATGGTTGGTAAGCTACATGTAAGAAATGTGGAGCCTACAGTGTGTGAAAGATTTCCTCAGCCCTAGCAGCTTTGGGGCAAGTGCTGCTCCACAGAGCAGTCACTGTGCACCACACCAGTGTGATCAGAAGGATGCAGGTGTAACAGGGAGGGTATAAGCAGTTTTATAGAATCACATCTCAGGACTGCTCCTTTAATCTCTGCTCTTGGTTTAGGAGGAAGAGAAGATACTGGGATATTGCCTCTTCCTCCAGTCCCTTCCCTCTAGCAGATATCTGGGCTGCCAACAGGCCCATGCAAATGCCTGCTCAAGCAGTGCCCTCTGCTTTCACACAGAGCTGCAGAAGTAGGGACTCTGACATATTTTCTTGGGCATCAAAGCACTTATTAGCATGTGAGTTTCATGCCTGGGGCTGGTGTCTGTTTTCCCTGTTCTCTCAAAGACAGATGATGTGCTTGGGCCAGCACTTGGAAGACAAATTCTTTCTGAATGACCTTTAAACCTCTGGGCCATCATTTCTGAATCTCACTGAAGCAGGGGCACTGGGTGTGTGGTGTACAACTGGAAATGCACCTGTTTTCCTTCACAGTTTCTATGACACTTTTCATGGTTTTCAAGCCCCTTCCACATACTCCTGTTTCTTTCCAACTAAGGAAAACACTTTTGTCTGCTCCTTTCCTGCTGGCACCTGCTTTCCAGACTTGGGAGTCCTCTGCTATAGAAAACTGTTATGGTACCCACCAGCCTGGTGTTACTCCAAACACACGTCATTGCTCTTTTCACGAAGCCTTCCTTGTTAATCATGTCCTTTGCTTCCTTCTGCATGGTTTTGTTATTACCTTGTCCAATTCATAGGATCCCCAGGTCATTGTGTGTCCTTATCCTCAGCATTTCCCTGCTTAAACCATTTTAGAAAGTGTACCATATTGCAATGCCTACAGGATTTCCACCTAGGTCTCAACACCCTTTCCAAGCCATGACTACAACTGAAATTAAAGTTATCCAGTACAAGGGGGCTAAAGCTGCTCTAACTATGAAGCTAAAAATCAGATCTTCACTGGTGAAACATTAATCCATTTGAATGAGTCCTAAATAATTAACTATGAATTACTAGGAAGGTAATTAACTTACCAGACAAAACTGCTTTCTAAAACTGTAACACTTTCACAGAACCACTAGAAAGAAAAGATAATTTCATCAATCTTATTCTGTGATGTTCCATCACAACATTGCTATCAAAGGCTTGCTGAGCTCAGTATCCACAGAAGTGGGATTCAATCCCCAACTTTCAGATCATTTCATTTGAGACATAGAAAAAATCTGGCCTGGCTGTCAGAGATCATAATTTAGAATCAAAAACATGTAGACAAAAAGTCTTCCACTGCTGCAGTGAGAATCAGCTGGAGTTACAAATTAATATTCAGGCACATTACAGTTTCAAGTGAAAACAATGGAACATTGAGACATCTCCAGACAAAGGAAACTGGAGTTTCCCACTAACCAGTACGTACTTTAGCACTGCCATCAGATTTGTCTTCCTCCTGCTATCCTGAAGACAAGACAATCTTTACCATTAATTGTTATTAACATGGAAAATAAACAGGCCAGGGTGATTCCTTCACACAAAACAACCTGTCTAATACTGGAACCACTGCCATTTTCATTTTTAGATTACTTATCATTTTGGTGTTAATAAAATCATCTCAAATATTTTAACAAATCCAACTAGGGAGACTGAACACATTCACAGAAACTAAAACCACTGTGGATAATAAAAGTGCAGAAACCACATTGAAACCACAAGGGCCCTGGGTGGAAAGTTGTTTGGAAACCAGGAAAGTAGTGGGAAGAAAGATCATATGCTGTATACTTTGCTATTGCATGCACTCAGGCTCCAGATACTAGTCAAGCCTCCGACCTGCCTGGAGACAGCTGTTTTTATACTCTTATGTCATTCTGTGTATTTCATTTCACTTCAATAACAAAAATAGCTTACTCCAGGAAAATGGTTGGCATACCATAACTTTCTCATCTGCTTCTTCATTGGCTTTTCACATTCTAGAACAAAAGCTCTGGGCTGGACAGCTGAAGGAAGTATTTAGGGCTCTGACACCACCTACTTTCCTTTGGATGATAAAGTTGCAGAACTATTTCTTCTTGTCACTCCATCTCTGTCTACATGGGGAGCTCCACAGAATTTCTTTCAGATGACTCATTGCTGTGCAAAAGCCACTATCATCTCCTCTAAAACCTGAGTCCACTCTCAGAGCTCTAGCATTCCAGAAATGCCAAGACAGTGCACAAAGTTGAGGGCCTAGCATTTCACGTACCAACACTTATTCCTCCATTTCCCACCAGCCTTATTTAGCATAGAAAGGGATTCTCATTTCTATGTCAAGAGGGAGGTGACAGGACTGCAGAGTCCAAAACCAGAACAAAGTCTTTGTGACCATCTTACCCAGGGAATGGGCTGAGGAAACTAGGTCTCTTTAACTTGGAGGAGACTGAGGGGCGATCTCATTAATGTTTATAAGTATGTGAAGGGCAAGTGTCAGGAGGACAGATCTAGGCTCTTCTCAGTGATGTCTAACAATAGGACAAGGGGCAGCAGGTGCAAGCTGAAACATAGCAGGCTCCATGTCAACATAAGGAAAATCTTTTTCACTGTGAAGGTGACAGAACACTGGAACAGGCTTCCCAGAGAGGTTGTGGAGTCTCCTTCCCCGGAGACATTGAAAACCTGCCTGNCGGAGACATTGAAAACCTGCCTGGATGTGTTCCTATGTGACCTACTCTAGGTGATCCTGCTCTCTGACAGGGGGTTGGAATAGGTGCTCTTTTGAGGTCTCTTCCAACCCCTAACATTCTTTGATTTTGTGAAAATCCTTGTTGGAGAAGAGGCAGGAAGGCTTTACACAAGCACTTTCTCTCACTGCTTACACTGAATTGGCAGAAAGACGGTATTTGCAAGTACTTTCTCTCACTGCCCGTGCTGGTCTCCAGAGGGTGGTTAAAGATTCAAGGCAAGCCACCTTGCTGGTACTTGTTTGCCTGTTCACTACACTCAAGCAGCAAGTGAAGGCACTTGTTGCTGCATGTCACACTACCTGAGTTCATGTCCTGCAGTGGTAGGACTGAATCTGCATCTTTTTTCAAAGGAATCATAGCACTTCGGATCTCTTGACTGTCCTCTACTTTGCACAGATGTTAATTAAAGGAAAAAAAAAAAAAGAGAAAAAAGAAAAAAGTGCTGCATCAATTTATTACAGAAATAAAATGTGTGGGGAATTTGGTGTCAGGACTACTAATGGTTGCTGTCTTGACAGGATTATGGTGTACAAAAGGCAAAGTCTAGATGAAAATGCTTTTTGACGTTTAACCTCAATCAAAGATGGGAGTTTTAAGCTCAAGAGCTTAAAGACATGTCCATGTGGCTATCACAGGTCTTCAGATGAGAGGCTCTGACAACAGTGTATTTACACTACAGGAGTTAAATGCACCTTATCAGGACAGACAACAGATCATTAACAAGGAAACTGCTTTCAGGTGACCCCATACATTATGTTACCTTTTCTTAATAAGTTCCAGGGCTGAACCTATGAATTCATCCTTCATTTTTTGTAGCTTAGCTCCATAGCTGGTTAAGTCTGTGGCTTCTAACAGCAGCGATGAACAGCAAGAGGACTGGGCTTCGGAAGCCAGCGACTGCCCTGAAAGGTGGAGGACATCATTTAATTGTCTCGTCTCTCCTTTCTGCTGCTCATCACTGAAGATCTCCTGCCCAGCTCTGTGTACTGCTACTGCCTGTAATGGTGATCGTGGAATGGGGCTAGAGCAAATGGGGATCGGTGATCTATCTGGGATGGAGATCTGGCAGGTTCTGTCCTTCACCTCAGGGCTGCTCATTCTGAAACCATCCCATGTGGATGGATATTGGGAAAAGCCAGCAGAGGTATGATTTTCATGGAACACGTCATCGTCATCCTCCACTGCGACAGCAGCTTCATCCACAGCTTCATCAGCTTTGGTCCCCAGAGCTTCTGGACAGTTGTTCTTACTGTTTTCGTCCTCCAGGGTCTGGTCTGCAGGCAGACTCTTATTCAAGCAATCTGTTGGCCTACTGCTGCTGGCAGATGAATTTGCCTTCTTGCTTCTCATTTGCCTGAAATCCTCAAAGGTGGGTATACAGAGCCGCCCTTTGCAGCGGCCTTTCTTACTCTGTCCCAGTGTGGCTTTGACATCTGTTTCCCCACTATATTGTTCCAGCTTTTCTGCTGTTCTAGATTTGGCCATCTCATGGCTTTCTCCAGCATGCTGAGAGGGCAAATTTGGGGAGCTGTTCTGCCTTCGGAGCTGAAGCCTCCCCTGAGAGTGTCTAAGTTGCTTGATGTCTTCTGGACTGATGATCCTGTGTGCAAAACAGAGTCTCTGCCTCCCTGTGAGGTTGTGCCTGAGAGCAGTGTGTTCCACCAAAACTGTGCAGCAGTTGACAGCACAACCATTCTTGTACTGCTGACACATCTGGCATTCAAAAAACTCTTGGGCCATCAGGTTAGGCAAAGCCACCTGTGGATGCACTGGCTTACAGGGCTCTGTCACCTTACTGCTATGCAGCCTCAGCTTCTCCTTCAGCTCCTTCTTGGCATCCCCTTGTAGGGCTCTTTCCTCTGCAGAAGGGAAAAGCCACTGAGGCGCTTTGGCAAAAGGCAGGAGGAGCGCATTCTGTGCTGATTGAGATGTCTGTTTAGCATGGAGAGAAAGGTTTCTCAGAGAGTCTGATGTGCTTTGTACTGAGGCCGTGTCCAGACTGCCTTCTGTGCACTGACTGGCGCCTCCACTGCGGAAGACGATCTCGTTATCCAGGCTCCGGCAGTGAGAATACAGCCCAGAATCAGGAGTTGTTGCCCAGTGAAGGTTCTCCACGCTCCAATACATCCGTTTTTCCACAGCACTGGCCAGAGGTGCCTTGCCTGTGTGGCAGGAGTCTACAGTGTGGAAGTCCCCAGAAAAAATATGAGTGTCTAAGTTCTTTAGTGGATGCATGCTGCTAACTGAAAAATCCTTTAAGCCATGTTGCGCATAGACCTGATTATTTTGGCAGCTCAAGATCACCCGGCAGTGTTCCTGTCTCTCATCAACACTGATGTATGTCATAGCAAATGCACATGGAGGCTCTAAGTGGCGTCTAGGGGGAGAAGAGGGAGCTGGGGTGTCGCTTAGATGCCAGTCAATGTCCACAGACCACAGACAGCAAAGTGTGCTGCTGGGTATTCACATAAGAGAGCTCTCACATGGGTTGAGTCGCCATGCGCAGAAGACCTGTGAATGGAAGGAAAGATGAGTTACTGAAGCAGCCTGGTGATGACTCGTAGGGTGCAACAGCAGGTCTGCTTCCAGGGAATGCAGAAGCCAAACAGCTACAACTTGGATAGAAACAGAGCAGCAACATTAGGAGATGCGGCTTGAGGCAGGGAATCTTTTCTATTTCTAGTCAAGCCAACAGTGATCTTACATTATTCAGCTGAATTTGGAGACATTTACCCTACCTACGCTCAGCAACTCCCTTACAGTAACACTGCTCAACTCTAGTGATGAATGCTCAGAAGTGCTTGCTCCAGGCTGAGCTTATGCACACAGCAGCACTAAGGACATGAGCAGTTTACAAGAGATAGTGAGGTTGTGTCTCTCAAATGGAGTGCAGGCAAGAGTACGTGGGTTGAGGAGGAGCCTGGTAGTGGGAAAGGATGACAAGACACTGTGGTGTCCTGTAAGGCTCAAGTAGTGAGGAGGAAGAGGAAAGCCAACTGGTGGTGGTTTTGTCCCTGAGGGTCATACTGCAGCCCCTTAATTCTCTGTTTACCCTTCAAAGGGAAGATGCGCATGATTTAGTGACTGGTAGCCAAGTATTTCCAAGGTCCTTCCAGTTCAGAGACAAAGACAGACT
This sequence comes from Semnornis frantzii, assembly GCA_013399775.1. NCBI lineage: Eukaryota > Metazoa > Chordata > Aves > Piciformes > Ramphastidae > Semnornis > Semnornis frantzii. Next base: position 16,120 of record VWYK01114643.1, on the reverse strand, counting down.
TTTACAAATGCACCCTTCTTAGCAACAAGGCCAAATGATCACCCTCATGACAGCTAAGCAGAGAGCCACAAAGAGAAGGTGTGGTTTCCAAGGCTATTCCTACAGTCTGTGTTCAGCATTGTAAGGCCCAGGGAATCCAAGTGACTAAAGAGACATTCAGAGAAAGGGAAGGAACTAAATCCCACAACTTCAGTTTGGGCCAGCAGGATGAGGGTTGAGTGTCCAAGTCATGCTTGAAGGTGGAAAGAGCCTCCTTACATTGAATGGAGAGACTCCAAATTTCTCTTATGAATTTAGGCCTCATGGACTTGCTAGTAGTCACACAAGACACCAGTCTCTGCTTACAGCCCTGTCCACTCCCTCCCTTGGCAAGCAGATGCAAAGCAAGTGAGTGAGTGCCTTATATAAAGGAGATTAAGACTAGTCAGGGGGTACAAGGTTAGCCTGAGATCTGTAAGGGCAATGCAGAGCTGGGATGGTGGGGCATCAGTATCTAATAACAAGACAGGCAAGAGCCAGCAGGTTGTAGACCTAGGAAGATGTCATGGTAAAGCAAGGCAGGACCATGTAAGTTACAGCCCAGACTGTCTGCTATGTAGTACAGTTAGATTCTCCACGTGCTGCCAACCATTCAGGCAGCACAGCCACCCTGACCAGGAGGAGAATGAAAACGCTTGTTACTCCCTGAAAGCTAAAACACCTCAGGCATCTGACCATGTGAGCATGAACAGACATCTTCTATCTGAGGAGAAGTCTGAAGCAGCATATTGCCTGGAAGCCGATCTCAGCAATGTGCTGGTAGCTTGATTCACCACTTGCTTAGAGTGGTTCAAATTAGCACTTCCCCTGCATTAATGAAACTATCTCTAATCTAATCCCAGATAGGCAAGGCAGGGCTGCTCCTGTGGATCACTGCTGAATGGAGAACATTATTTGCATCCTTCAGAAATGCTAAAAATAAAAATTAGAACTAGCTCTCAGTGTGGCCATTCCCCAAGATGTCATTGGCACTTCTCACCCAATCTTCTCATGGTGGGGCTGAAGCTCCCCATTCTTCGTGGCTCTGGTGGAGCCCACAGGTGATGGCAGAGAAACGTGAGGATCAGGACTTTCTGTGATCATAGGTTATAACATGATCTGTCAAGAAAGAGAGAATGAGATCACATGAGAGCCAGTCACTGAGCAGGGAAGAACAGGGCTCCCGGTAGTGCTGAAGGGCTCCTGTGAGAAAATGCTGTTAATGAGAGATGCCATGGCTTGTCAGGTTGGTCTGTGATCAGGTCACAGCTACAGGACTAAATACTACCATGTGCTTTCTGCACTGTGCTTTTAGACCAAGCAGGAAGAGCCTTGATGTAGTAAAAGCTGAAAGTAAAGCAGTCCATGCCCAAGGCAGGGAGCTCCATACACTAAGTCCTGAAGACAAACCGAGGCCCCTGTTAGGCAGGCTCATGCACTACACATTTGCTTGGCAAGCTCTGTGTGAACGTGCATGAGAGCAAGAGAGCCAGAGGAAAAGTGCACAAGCAAGGGGAAAGCAGTCATGAGAAAAGCAAGGAGGCAGAGGCAAGAAATGACAGGGTGAGATCTGTCTGTGGCTGCTCCCTTCACCAACAGACAAGGCAGCATTGAAAATACAATTGGCGTGTGTCCTCACAATCTCTTTAGGTGGAAGTTCATTGTTGGCACCCATGGCACAGCATCCTCTTTCAGCTGCAGGACAGTTGCAATGATACAGGGGTGTGGGTAGCCACTGTCCACTTTGCCCCTGCCTGCTAAGGTGTGGCATAGACCACGCAGGTGGGGTTTACTTCACTCAAACCCACCGGTGGGAAAGGGTACCCCTTTGCCCCACAAGAGAGCAGAGGCCTGTTTCTCCACTGGGTGTGGAAGATGTCAGTGCTCTAGAGAACTCTCCAGCAACAAGGACCTGCTGCTGTTTTGTCAGGGCAGATTTTCCAGAAGATGTGCATGAGGCAGAAAAAGTTGCTTTCAGGGCAGGAGCAGCTGCGAGAAACCTCTTGCAAGCAGAGCAAAACAAGCAGAGACTGAGGGAGAAAGAGGCAGAGGCAGAGCCAGAGGCAGGTTTGCTACCTGGAGGGTCCAGAAAAGACACAGAACAGCCAGAGCTGGCTGCGAGAAACAGCAGAAGACACTTTCCAGAGGAGGCTGTGCAGTTCGGTGACACATAGGCAGGCACCAAAAAATACTGGATGGAGTGGAGGAAGAGGGAAATTTTGTTTCCAAATATTTTATTTTAAGCTTTGTCACCCACCAGAACTGAATTTTCTTTCTCAAAAAGAAAACTTTTTGCACTAAGAAAACACTTCAGACACGAAAAGAGCCTTTGATACTTTGCTCGGAGCATGAGATGTAGCTCACAGGTTGGGTGTGTAAGGTTCAGTGACTTGGCTGGAATAAGCGGGAGCCTCAGAGGTCAGTGAGTTCTGTTTTGCCTCACACCTGCCAGATAGCTGTGGAGATCTCTTATCAGACAGCTTTGTCACTACACCCTTGAAAAGACCAGCTCTTTTCTAAAGAACTCTTCGAATCTTCCCCATTTCACACAAATCAGTACCCTGAGGGCTGCGCACAGCATGTCAGGAAGGTAATCTTAATTTATTTGAGCACTGAGGCTAACTGCTGCCCGAGTCATGACCTGAGAAGGGAAAACGGCTGTGCTGAGGCACAGCCTGCTTCCCTCACTGCCTAGGGATGCTTCCAGCCGGAAGAAAGTAGAGGTCTCTTTAAAACACCAAATAATTCTGAACCAGCCTATAACCAGGAAATACTGAGCCCTTCTCCCTCCTTCCCATGTTCTCATGCTCCATTCCTTGTGGCACACAGAAACGGCACCACAGTTTCAGCTAAGATGCCTGTTTGTCAGGTCAGTGACAGGCACGTGTCTACACACTCAGCTCTAAAGTAACAGGACAACAAGCATACTCTAGGCATTCTGCTGGAGAAGAGCACAGGATGGAGATAGGAAAAAAAAATCTCCATTAATGTACTTCTGGTTGATATGCTAAAGATGATCTTGCAGCATATCCTTGCAGGCTCGCTGTACACAAAGAAAATTTAGCTGCAGTCGTACACAGTCACCATTAAAGAAACACTGGCAACCAAAGCAACACAGAAGAGTTTGTTGTCTCACCACCTCAGAGCTATAACTACAGTCTGTAACTACAGCAGTTGATCCCAGGTATAGAAACTAGTTAATGTCAAGGAAGTGCAAGGCAACAGGGAGAAGTAAATGCACATCTCTCACATGGTGACCCAACTTTGGGTCATGAATCACCCTCTCCTAAAGCTACACAGCAGTCCTAATGCATGCTGCATTCTCTTCCAGTTAAACCAAGTAGCCACTTGCCAGTTCTTTGTTGCTCCCTGATGTACTGTGGGTTGATGCTACACACCTTAATTTACCCATATGAATACTTCCGAGCAGTCCTTCCCACACTTCCTCAAATTTAAGGCTTTACTCTAGTTCAGCAATCCCTCAGGCCAATGCTAACTTATTCCAGGTCGAATCATAGAATCAACCAGCTTGGAAGAGACCTCCAAGATCATCCAGTCCAACACTATCACCCAGCCCTGTCCAATCAACTAGACCATGGCACTAAGTGCCTCATCCAGTCTTTTCTTGAACACTTCCAGGGATGGTAACTCCACCACTTCCCTGGGCAATGAGAAATCACTCTCTCTGTGAAGAACAATAGCAGAAAGGAACTTTAGAGTTGGCTGCCACTCTGAGAATGGTACATCACTGCTCTTCCACCACATTTTCTGTGCAACATGTGCTTGTTCCCTGACTTAGGGACTGAAAAACTTGGTTACAAGCCTCACGCCTTAAGTGAGCATAAGACTAAAGACATCGTGTACTCAGCTTATTTTCTACCATGTGATTCTTTTTAATCAACTTCTCCACTACTCTGATAAGTGCCTGCTTGGAGACTTGCCACTAGCTTTCAATTCCCTGAAAAATCCCCTCAAAGAACTTACTTTTCAAGGATTTAAAGCTTGAAGGATAAATTATTCCTTCCCATACACATAAGAGACGTTCTGCCTGGCTGACCTTCTCAGCAAAGTACCAGACAAAGTGTCAGGAGGATGAAGTAAGCAGGCACATGATAAGTTGTTCAGTGCTGGTAAAAAGAACTGTGGAGAGGATCAGTCGTCCTTAAGAACTCCAGGGGCATCAGGACATGGGACCATAAAGCCTCACGAGACCTCAGGAAAGGAGGCCATCACATCTGGCAGGGATAAGTAGGTTTGGCGGTGTGCTTTGCAAGAGTTCACTGTAGCAAGGCTCACTCAACAGACCAGGCAAACAGGGAAGCTTGTTCCACAAAATGGTGGAGAGAAACTTGCTATTGTCTGGCCTCTCCTGCCTTGACAAGAGAGACCAGCTGAGTGTGGTATATTTTCCACTTCCCACACTTACATCTCAGTCAAAAGCAAATTAACTTCTGAGTCTTGGCCATCACACCAAACTCAGGTTTCCAGGGGAAGGGAGTAACCAGAATCACCGTACTCCATCTTGTAATAAGAGATGAAACAAACCTTCAGGTCTTACTCTAATTTCTCTGCATTGAGTTTTCCAAATTGCGCCACTGAACAGAGGTTGGTTTATTCAGGAATACAGTCTCCCTTTTATTTCAGAGATCTAACCAGCTACAGGGAAGTTAAAAGCACATTTCAAAGAGCTGTACAAAGGATTTTAGCAAGCTATGATACTGCTGTGAGTTTTTTGCTATCTGATATGGCAAACCTCGTGGACACAGCATGATCTGTCTACTGCCATGTAACGCACATCACTTCAGCTGCTTAGCAGAACACCAATCTCAAGGGAAGGAATGCCAAATATATCTGCAGTTTTTTTCAAGTTAAAGGTTAACGAGAAAAATAAAGGTTCCTTGCCTGTATTTGCTTTCATAGCTCTTCACTCAGCCAGAACTATGCTGCAGGAACTAGTTGCTGTAGGATGATTATGGGACTGCAGTTAACGTTTCTTGGGGTTTTTGTCTCTTCCCAGCTTATATAGTGTCTGTTAATTGCAGCAAGAGAGCTACAGCCACCCTAGTTATCTAAACCAGTATAATTTCCTGGGTTTCTTTCCTTCCTAGAGTGCACAGCTGAATGTGACTTTCTTTGAGTTTACAGTTTTGTCACTGCTTTAATTTCCTGCTCCGTGGCACAAATCAAGACCGCTAACAAGAGGAACAGCTGCCATCTTGGTTTCAAAACTAGGTAATACAGAGAAACCTATGACCACTATAGTCTGCTCACTGTATTTATAGCCCTCATGTCTTCATCTTAACCATAAGTATGGACCATGCAATCTCAGAAACAGCCCAGTACAGGAAACAATGTCTCTCTTAAGCTTCTTAAGATCCAGTGCAGACCAGAGTGTAAAACACAGATATTGCATTTGAACTGCTTGTCTTGTCACATATTTTCTAACCATTCTCCTCCTTTCACATCTCTTTATTCTTTCTTTTTTTTGCTCTCAGTTCCCTAACTCTTCCTGCATCCCACTGCATTCAGCACAAGTTTGCACAGCCCATCTGGGCACCACCATCATTATCATTACCTCCATAGGCACAGTCATGGTCAGAGCTGGCTGATCAGAGCAGCCCAAAGGTATACATGTGCCTGCCAGATGTGCCAGAGAAGTATCTGTCAACACTATCTGTTGATCTACATGGAACATCCTGCTATGGTACATGCAGTTCCACCAAGGAGAGTGTACAACTCACCATAACTTCGTGTGAACTTCTGTTTTGACTCCTGATAATCTCAAGACACTGAAAAAGGTAATTTCAAAATTTTATGGAATCACTTAAGGTCTTAAGCATTCTTGGCTCTCTTTCTGTGTGGTTTTAAATCTGTTTGGGAACTTGGCCTTACTGACTTAAAAGGTTTCACCTGAGAAGCCCTGCTGCTCCACACATCTGTGCAATTGGCAGCAATGCCTTTGATGAATTTTTCTGGCTGCTCTCTAAGACTGTGTAGCTTCTCCATCTTGTATCACAGCACAATTTTCTCCTTGGGTTCTTCCTTCAGAAAAGTTGTGAGAATACTTCTAACCTACTTAGACATTCCAGCATGGTGGCTTCAAGTAGCATACTTCCAAGGTGACCTGTGTTCCCTCTTGATTCCTTGCTTTGGGAAACAGTATCATTTGTTTCACCCTTTTTTTTCACCAGTGCACCACTACATCTCTTGGATATTATTCCAAAAGTCCCGCTGACAATGTGGCTGAAGTAATGAAACTTGAGAAGATTAGCATTCACCTCACAGGCAAGGAGGGCTGAGTGTTTTGATTACTATTACTAATGCTCCAGGAGACACCTCCATCACGTTTCTGCTGCAGCTGCTTGGTAGCACTGTCTGTCAAGTGCCTCAGAAAAAGCCATCACCCTATCACCTGCCTAGCTTTCATTGGGTCAGCACCCTCACTGGACAAAAAGTTCCTTTGGATGACTCCTTCTCAGGAGGAATGAAGTTCTGTTTGCAATACAGTCCTCTCGTGGGACAGATCACCTACAGCACCTAAGAACCTTCAGGGTGCATCTGATCAATAGATCCTGCACTTATCTGGGACACTCTGAGTCACCCTGCTCAAATGTGGGGGCTATAACCAAGCACAGCCAGAGCTTAGGCTTGCCTTAGTTGATGTTCAGGACCCAGGTGACTTCCCTTATCCTGTGCACACAGCATAAACCAAGCATTCCCATGCCTTTGGGTGATGCAGAGCAGATCTTGCCCACTACCCACCTTTGTCTTAGCATATACAGAGAGCAAGCACAATTAGCCTTGTGAGGAACAGACAGCACAGCCTCCAACCCTGCTCCATGCACCCTTGCTCAGACAAATCCAGTTCTTGGAGGGAAACCTGAGCCAGCCTCCTGTGAGATCTGGGAAGCAAGAGCCATATGTGAGCCCACTTTACAGACTGGGGCTTCCAGTCCTAGTTCAGATTCCTATTCTGCATAGATACAGTATCAGCACTAACTGCAGAAAACGGTTGCAATATGATTACAGTTAATTTATTATTCCTCAGGGGGTTGGCAATAGCAGAAAAAGTCAAGGCTGTGACTTGAAGCTCAGTCTCAGCAAAGGGTCCAACATCAATCACAACTTCCCAGTGCCAGCTCCAGACCATTCCCCCCTGTTGGAGGGGCAGACCGTTCCCCTCGGCTTCCAGCTGATAGAGGTGCACACCCAGCAGCACCCCACCAGCGCTCAGTCAATTGCTTGACAGGCCGTTGTGAGGCAGCCCAGCACTGCCAGCCTAGAGGCCCATTGCCAGCAGTGATCAGCAGCAGATAATTTTGGAAAGAGCAGTCACAGATAAAGCATGTCTGCAGCAGGCAGCTGATGAGGTGAGGAACGATATCTCGGATCACTTGAAACCATCTTGATCCTCTTGCATGTGTTTTATGAAGGCAGAAGGGACAGTGCAAAAAATGCAGGGGGTGTATTAGATTAGGTGAACATGAAGACTGAAAGAGAAGCGAATCAAGACAGTAGCAGGAAAGAGCAGGCAACTCCCTTCTCCTTGCAGCATGTGATAAAGATCAAGAGGCTTCACTGAAGCACTGAGTATTGTCTTCCAGCATGCAGAAGACTGGCTCTTCAACTCACAAATTTCACTCATCCTCTAGCAGGGAAGAGGTAAAAAGCAAAGTCACATTAAATGGGGTGGTGTGGGGGTGTACGTGTGTGTGTAAGTCAGCCTTTTGTTTTACACCATAATTTAACCCTTGATTTAATCTCATCATGTTCAGGGCCTGAGTCATGATGTTGGATCTTTTCAGCCTGGAGGAGGCACTGAGGAGACCTAATAGCAACCTTCCAGTACCTGAAGACGACCTACAAGAAAGGAGAGACACTTGTTTATAAGGGCCTGTGGTGATAGGACATGGGGTAACAGCTTCAAACTAGAGAAAAGCAGATTTGGATGTTAGTAAGAAGTTCTTTACTGTGATGGTGGTGGACCACTGGAACAGATTGCAGAGGGAGGTGGTTGGGGCCCCATCCATGGAGATATCCAAGGTGAGGTTCTGGACAACCTGGTCTAGTTCAGGATGTCCCTGCTGACTGCAGGGATGGTTGGACTAGGTGACCTTTGGAGGTCCCTCCCAACCCAGACCATTTTATGATGATTCTATGATTCAAAGTAAAAATACTGCTGATTGGACTAGCAATATGTGACCAACAGGGAACACAGTAACACAGCTTTTCCCATTGCCCCTACCAATCCCTGGAAGACACAATAAAACCAGTGCTCTACGGGTTGCTAAAGAGTCTAAGCCAAATCCCTAAAATGCATAGGGCAGAGGAAAGAAATCACACTTTTGTCCTAAGAACAAGGTGTACACAAAAGTTTCATCTCCTCTCCTTGCAGCAGGAAGATGTATCTTGCAGCACACCCACAAACCTCAAAATGTCTTACTGCATTGGTCTTTCCAACAAAGGAATGTGAACACCTTCACCTCACTAGTGAGGGGAAAAATCCCCCAGCTTCACTTTGTTGATGTCTGTCCATTAACTTTGCACTGGAAACCTGTCCAGCACCTCCCAAAGCCAACGGAAAGTGGATATGCAGTCTTCCAAGCTAGCAAAGCACACACCATCTATGAGCTCAGAGAGGGACCTGGAGGAGGGGGAAGGTGTTAGGAAGGTGAGTGGCATGCATGATCTCATCCTACATCTTGTGTGGTCACATCCCAAAGCTGTCAGGCACTTTGGTTTATCGCAGGTGGAGGCAGGCTCAGCGTGAGGAAACGTGGACAGCAATAGCGTCAGCAGTCCTGGCTGGGGTGTAGATGGCCAGTGGCGGTCACACTCTTTAATCCTCTGAGTGTGGAACTCCTTAGAAAAGCTTCAACAGAAAACCTGGGACTACTATAGCCATCAGCTGTCTCAGCCTGGGAATTTGTCCACAGAAGGTCCAGCAGTGCATACTGCCAGGCAGTGAGAGTCCCTACAGGGAACTGGTGCAGCTGGCCAGGCTCTGCCTCTCAGCCCTGAAGAACATCACAAGCTTTTCCCTGCCTACCTAGGAGAATTGATTTTCTTCTTTTTTGCACATTTTCAAATCCTCAATTCCCAGTTCCTCCCACAGGCTTCTCTACACAACCCCTTCTTTTTCAGATGCTGATGCTTTTCAGTTGATTAGACCTGGAGCCAAACCATGAGGTAGGTGTAAATCATTGTGCTTGTCAACGGTTATTTACACCCACTGAGAATTTCCCTTTGTCACCATTTAGCAGAATTATAGGACATGCCTTTTATCTCTCCTCACAGTTTACCCTGCCACTCCCCTCTCCTGGCCCCTATGCCTCCCGCCTTGCTCTGGACTCTCTGTAGGTTTGCAGGATAGGTTGCTTATTTGCAATGTAAAGTGTCTCTCATTGGCACAGCCCCGTGCAAACGAACCCAAGAGAAGCACATTTATTCTTACTTGTGCGGCACATCCAGACCCATCTTTTCCTGTCGGCAGCTCCCTACAATGCACACGACTTGCTAAGGGAAGAAATATGTCCCCTATTGCCACTATGCAATGCAAGACCGCTCTGGGGAGATACAGAGGAGGGAGAAGGAGAGGACTGACCCCATGGAGACCCTTTCTCCTTGAAGCTGATGGCAAAGGCTCGCCACCCAGCACAGCGCTATGTAGATTCTGACTGTCAATAGGCAGGATATCATTAATGACTTCTTGTTGCTATGGTGATATTGATGGATAGTCCCTGGGGGTGGTGGTAACTCAGGGAAAGCTAGCAAAAAGTGGGTCAAAAAAAATCCCCCAGGAAAAAGTGAGTTTGCCTACAAATGGGCAGTTGCATGACATCCTAGATGAATTAGGTGGCATTTCACACTTCCTGGCTCATCCTACCTCTTACAAGAACAACGTGGTGTTCTTCAGAGCCACTGGAAACACTCCTGCTCACAGCAGGGCTCTGGGGCACAGGCACCCTGCTGCAAGCAGATTTCATTACCAGGCATTATTTTTGCAGCTTCACCCTGGCCACTCATTTCAAATACAGAGCAAAAATCTTGGCTCCAGTGGAATCACTTGGACCCAGGCCAGAGGGCACAGAGCCAGGATTTCCCCCAGCTCTCAAGATGCCTTATCACAAGTGACAATTTCATTCAGCTGCCATGATAGCCACTGGGAACACCCTGCCTTTCCAGAGCTCTTTCAAGCATGGAAAAGCTGTGGTTACAAAGAGGTTTTTTCCCCTCTATTTTTCTGACACTCAGCATTATACACTCTGTGAAGGTGGTGTCGTGGGCTCTCTCACAGTTTCCTACTCTTCAATATGCAGTTTAGAGTCATCTTTTACCCTTCATCCTAGCTGAGTAATGACTGCTGACAAGAACAGGTTGCATTCCAGTCATAATTGGGCCCTCTCACCTTGCACAACTGTTCTAGGGATTCGGGGCACAAGAACTGCCTTCCTAAAGTATCAGTGCTCTCTTTGACCTTACTTGCTCTGGGAAAAATAATCCTGATTTAGGTTGGTAACATTATAATGAAGAAGTGATAAAGTCATAAAGTCACAGTGGAACTCCTCCTTCCTCTGTACATGCTATTTATTTAAGTGGTGTACAAACTACACCCCTTGGCGGAGGGAAGGTATTTTGTACAACTAGTAAATTTCAGAGTATGCTTTTTGTCCTAGTAAAAACTCTTATCTTTTCTGCTGCATTAGTTACTTCCTCACATAAAAACTTACCAAGGAACTTTTTACTCCAAATAATGGCACAGCTCAAAGCACATATCACTTAATTACCTGATGGCCACTCTTACTCTATAAAGTTGTTACTGGTTTGGATCTGCTATTACGGAAGAAATAAATCCCCAGAGAAGCAGTATCTATAGCAGTATCATTATACAGTTTTGCCAGTAAATTCTCAGTGTAGATCAGGTCCAATCAATGTGTCAGCTTTTCCACTACTTGTGAGTTCAGATCCTTTGCCTCCAGGTGAAGTCAGGAACTGAAGACAAAATTACCCTGCTCTTTCCTTTTGCATCTTTTGATAAACGTAACTTTAATGGACTACGTGGTCTCAAAGCACTTTACATCAGCAACAGATCCCCAGAGCAAATTTCAGTTAGTTTCTCCTACATTACATGCAGTGGCTCATTAAATGTATTGGGTAAGCTTACTGAGCCCACAGAGTCCAGACCAGCACTGGCAGAGGGTATGTTTTGTATAGCAATCCCTTGATCAAACTGTCAGCATCATTTATTTGCTTGTGTTTCATATGCCTGAATGCTCCAGTAAATTATTTTTCCCAGTTGACTATCAGAAACAAAGGCTGCTCTTTCAGGTTGGATTTCCACCTTTTCCCTTCCCCTCCATTTCAATTAGCTATGGAAATAATTTGTTTGGGTTTTTTTCCTAGCTCCTTCTGCTTGCCTATATTAGAACTTTAATACCATCAGTTGCTGGATCAAAATCTGCTTGATACCTTCTTTGTAGGAAACAGCGCTTGCAACTAGCATGCCCGATTACTCTCCTTGACCTGCTGCTGACCAGGGTGAAGAGCACAGAACCAGCTGCAGCATTCTACCTTTTCCTCAGCTAGGAGTGAAGGGATGTGGAGGCTGTGAGTGTAACGGGTGGAAGAAATGAGGAATCACCACAATGAGGTTGGACCAGACAGGGCCAGGAACTGGTTTATTGCACTGGGAGACAGAGGAGGCTACAGGAACATAATAGCTCCTTGAAACAGGATCTCTCTCTGTGGGGAACTGTCATTCTACTGTCTACACAGCTATTATTTTTGTGCTAATGACTCTGTGACTGCAGAGCCATGGCAGGTGGAGAACTGCCCAGAGCAGCTCAGGGATGCACAGAAGTGGCCAGCTTGGAGTGGGATGGAGCTCTGCATTCTTCCACTTAGACACACCAGGGTAAATGCCTTTAGGCACAAATCCCGGCCCACTGGGAAAAGCACATATTCCAGATGGCAATTTTCCAATTATGGTCTGCCCTAAATAACTGGTCACCAAAGGTTTCTCAGAGTAGACCTTTTGTATCAAAGTATTTAACTTTAAATGGTATCAGATGCATTCAAGATCAGAGAATCTCTCCGGGCTGTCTTTGACCCAGCTGGGCATTAACTTCCAGGTGACCTCATAGGAATGGGATTTGGAGAGATCAGACTGGAAGGGTCTCACCTGCTCACACACATCATGTCATTTCTGATTTACTGGCAATGCTTTTAAAGTCACCGTAAAGAAATAAATTCCAATACTGGCTAATGCCAATGTATATGCTTTTGGAATGCTCCTAATCACATCTATATATTTTAAATCATCAATACTGCCAAAGGACTCATTTTTTTGGTGCTCCACCAGTTCATACGCTATTGTGAAAAATAATGGACAGGAGGCAGGATATGCCACTTTGTTTACAGCCAGATGTACCAAAATGGTTTTGTTTGTTCAAACACACTGGGTACTTGGTACGAGTAATCTCCATTTTCTTGCACTGCAGGTTAGTCATTGCGCAAGTAAGATTGTGAACATAAGAATAAACACAGCTCTTCTGCAGCAAGTGAGGGAGGATAATAAACTAGATCCCCTCTTCCTGTCCTGTGGGTCCCAGATATTAGCTACATCATATAGTCCCCATGACTTTGAGTGAGAAGAAGGCCCACCCTGGATCCAAAGTCATAAGATACCTCATGCCCCTTCCTATCTAACTTACTGCCGGCACTGAAGCTGCCTGCTCCCAAACAGCTCTGGGGTTTGCATTTCCCTCACAATGAGTTAAGTATCGACATTTTCATGCCATTTTAGGAAACATTCCAAGCACTTAAGTGCTGAAGGCTGCTACATTCAAAGACACAGATAACCATAGCTGACCCTGCGCTTGCATGCAGATATGTATTACTAAGGCAGTGCTAAGAGCTGAATCAAGAGCATTATGGCTAAGCTGCAAGCAAACAAGCAGCTGTCTTCTAACCTGGCTCCTGCACAGCAATGAAAGTCTGTGGCCTTTGTGGTTGTTTCACAGTACCCAAAGCTGGACCCTCTATAGCAAAGAGATACAGAACTACTCTATAAATATGACTTGGTAATATCAATCAAGAGAGTAAGCATCGCCTGTGCAAGCACTCAGTCACTCATAGGCAACAGCTACAAATCCTTCCCTCTGAGAAGATACAGTGCTGGAGCCAATGTGATGGTGAGTCTCATGCAACACAGCATCTCAGAAAAGGATTTAACATCAACTTCATAAATACCCATCCACAAATCTTGCATGTAGCTAGCCATAACACCTCAGAAAGTTTAATTACCACTTAAGAAATGCAAGACAAAATGAGCCACATGACCTTTCCTACCCCAGATTCTGTAGGTCAGCATTATTTAAGACAACTGGGAGCCTGAAAAGCTAAACATTAGTGTTGGCAGATGAACAGATGGATGGATCACTGCCAGCATAATCCATCTTCCCACTTGCCTCCGTAGGACTGGGTGACATTCAAAATGAGCTACTTCCCTATGCAAAGAGAAATGCACGAAATGCAATGAGCAGGCTTTAAAACGGATTCATCAGCTGGCAGGAACAGTGGCAAAATGTTTTATGGCTGCTTTTAATGTTGCAGGCGAGGCTGTAAACAAGAGCATCAGGCTGTGACAGAAGTGGGGAATGTAGTGACCACAGTGGATTGCTGTAAGCCAACCACTGAGCCAGTTATAAAAATCTGACAGGATGCTGTCATTCTTCCTTTGTGGATAAATACTCTAAATCTAATTAAGCTTTTAATCAGAGTAGATAAAATAATTATGGTATTACCATCAAAGGAGATGCTCTAGTTAGTTTTATAAAAAAAATTCCATCTGTGCTCATCTGCTTAAATTGGGAACATTTTTGTGTTGGTTTTGTGTTTTGGTTTTTTTTGGGGGGTGGTTGTTTATTTGTTTTTCCTTGGGGCTCTAAGAAGAATTCATAAAAAACTGAAAAATAGAAAAGAGTGAAGTTCATTTCATAGATTTTTTTAACATGACCAGTGAGTGTGCAGACAGCAGCTCTCAGACAGACAAGGGATTCAGTCCAGAGCTTTCAGATCCAGCTCAAATGCCTGTTGCCTGAGCACAGAGAACACTCCTGCTCCCTAACCAGGGTGGCACACAACAGGAATTGTAAGGCACTGCACTGGTATCAACCATGTTACCCTTCCCAACAGAGAAGGCACTGAAGCCCACAGTTGCTCACACATGCCAGATCTTTCTGGGGCTCAGCCAGGATTCAGAAGTAGAATAATTTCCTTCATCTCCTAGCTATAGCAGACTCTTCTGGCAGTTAGCAGATTACAACATGACTTCTAGTAACTCTAACGTGTACCTCTGTGCCTATAGAACCCCAAATGACAGAGAGCTCTGTCTACACCATCACTCAGATATGACTGTTGCGGGGTTTTTTATAATGGCTGAAGTCTTCAAAATTTTCTGTATCTGCTGGCAAACATCAGTGCTGTTGACATAGTCAGCCAGTGCAGCCAAGCACAGAAATAAATCCAATCAAGATCTGAACCTGGGACTCCAGATTCATGAAGCTTCCTGACTAACCCATTGACGCATCTGACTTTTGAACCTGCCTGTGTAATCTGTACCAAAAAAGCACTTGTTTCTATTCACTATTGTCTATATGCCACCTCTAAATACACTGACATGTTAGCATTTATGTAACATTCAGTACATAACCCATACGGCTTCTTTCAGCAGGCAGCAACAGCAAGAAGGGCGAGTTGCAAAGACAGTCTGGAGATGGAGCTTGCAAAGATTTATTTCTAAGAACCATATAACATTTGTTGCAGATGGACAGTAATGGAAGAGTTGTTACAACCTGCTCCAGATGGGCCATGTTTTCTCTTTTGGATGAAACTAAATGGACTTCTTTTATATGAAATGTCTGCTTCTCCTGTGATCCCTCTGCAACAGAAACTGGGCAGCAGAGCAGATCCAGGCCTAGGCTAAGGAGTGTCAGAGCTCATAGTGTTTAATTATCCTTACTAGCCTCATCTGGAGCCTCTACACTTGCTCCTACCACCCACTACCCTGGAAACTGCATTAAAGTCTTTGCCCTGGTCCCTTTGTGAGCTAGGGTCTACGTATGCTAATTTTGGCCTGACCAACTTGACTTCTTGGGTGCATCAGAGCTGTGTTGGGACTATGACTTTCTCTGAGGCTTGGTGGTTGAACCAAGAGATAGTCATGAGGCCTGCTCTGCCATCTTTCCATTTGCACACTGTGAGACTATATCCTTTTTCCAAGATTGCTGTCTCGACCTGCTGCCTGGCTTCCATCTCCCCTTCATTTCCAGAGACATTAATTTTTACTTGCTCTGTGAGTTTGGCAAGTGTTACTTCTCGTAATTAAAAAGAAGAAAAGAATGCTCATGTGGAACAGCAGAGTAGAAAATAAAGAGTTTTCAAGTGTCCTATGCAACAGCCATTGCCAGGAGGCCTTCCAGGAATGCAGAATCAAAGCAACTCAAGACTGCCACAAGTGGCCTTCCGACTTCTGAATGGCAAACCACCTAAATGGGAATCTCTGAATGTTAACAACTTCCTTTAGCAGATAGAGAGTACAAATGTGTTTGCTCTCACTGCCTAAATCACAGAAAGAAAAAAAAAGTGACAGCCAATTAACTGCTTCTGGATAATGCTTACCTTAACCATCATGACTACAAGGCTATTGCACTTTCACATCCACTGAAAGAGAAAAAAAGCTATGTGCATGTAAGAGACTGCAGTCAGAGTGGTAACTCAGGGGCCTTATGCTGCTATTACTCCCAATTTTAAAGATGATGAGTTCTGTAACTCTAAAAACTGTTGTATCCCGTGTGATCACATGCTGTGTTAGACCTAATCTTGACAGATTGCAAGGAGTTGATCCCAGCATTGAAAACATAACTGGTTGCTTAGTTACCAATGATCACTACACAATTATATTTGCTGTGTGCAAACAGAACCCAGTGCAAACCAATTATCCATCATTACAACTCCAAAAATGTCAGTTTCAGAGTGAGTCAGGTAATAAAGGAAATTTGAGTATGAAACCACAAACTGTAATTAAAAGCCCTTTTTTTTT